>CM022401.1:0-82078 GCA_011833715.1 Carcinoscorpius rotundicauda | reverse complement strand
AACCAGGAACATTGTTTAATTCATGTTGATTCACTAGATTACTGTAACCAGGAACATTGTTTAATTCATGTTGATTCACTAGATCACTGTAACCAGGAACATTGTTTAATTCATGTTGATTCACTAGATCACTGTAACCAGGAACATTGTTTAATTCATGTTGATTTACTAGATTACTGTAACCAGGAACATTGTTTAATTCATGTTGATTTATTAGATTACTGTAACCAGGAACATTGTTTAATTCATGTTGATTCACTAGATTACTGTAACCGGGAACATTGTTTAATTCATGTTGATTTACTAGATTACTGTAACCAGGAACATTGTTTAATTCATGTTGATTTACTAGATTACTGTAACCAGGAACATTGTTAATTCATGTTGATTTATTAGATTACTGTAACCAGGAACATTGTTTAATTCATGTTGATTAAATAGATTACTGTAACCGGGAACATTGTTTAATTCATGTTGATTTACTAGATTACTGTAACCAGGAACATTGTTTAATTCATGTTGATTCACTAGATTACTGTAACCAGGAACATTGTTTAATTCATGTTGATTCACTAGATCACTGTAACCAGGAACATTGTTTAATTCATGTTGATTCACTAGATTACTGTAACCAGGAACATTGTTTAATTCATGTTGATTCACTAGATCACTGTAACCAGGAACATTGTTTAATTCATGTTGATTTACTAGATTACTGTAACCAGGAACATTGTTTAATTCATGTTGATTAAATAGATTACTGTAACCAGGAACATTGTTTAATTCATGTTGATTTACTAGATTACTGTAACCAGGAACATTGTTTAATTCATGTTGATTCACTAGATTACTGTAACCGGGAACATTGTTTAATTCATGTTGATTTACTAGATTACTGTAACCAGGAACATTGTTTAATTCATGTTGATTTACTAGATTACTGTAACCAGGAACATTGTTTAATTCATGTTGATTCACTAGATTACTGTAACCAGGAACATTGTTTAATTCATGTTGATTCACTAGATCACTGTAACCAGGAACATTGTTTAATTCATGTTGATTCACTAGATTACTGTAACCAGGAACATTGTTTAATTCATGTTGATTCACTAGATTATTGTAACCAGGAACATTGTTTAATTCATGTTGATTTACTAGATTACTGTAACCAGGAACATTGTTTAATTCATGTTGATTTACTAGATTACTGTAACCAGGAACATTGTTTAATTCATGTTGATTTACTAGATTACTGTAACCCGGAACATTGTTTAATTCATGTTGATTTACTAGATTACTGTAACCAGGAACATTGTTTAATTCATGTTGATTTACTAGATTACTGTAACCAGGAACATTGTTTAATTCATGTTGATTCACTAGATTATTGTAACCAGGAACATTGTTTAATTCATGTTGATTTACTAGATTACTGTAACCAGGAACATTGTTTAATTCATGTTGATTCACTAGATTACTGTAACCAGGAACATTGTTTAATTCATGTTGATTCACTAGATTACTGTAACCGGGAACATTGTTTAATTCATGTTGATTTACTAGATTACTGTAACCAGGAACATTGTTTAATTCATGTTGATTTACTAGATTACTGTAACCAGGAACATTGTTTAATTCATGTTGATTCACTAGATTACTGTAACCAGGAACATTGTTTAATTCATGTTGATTCACTAGATCACTGTAACCAGGAACATTGTTTAATTCGTGTTGATTCACTAGATCACTGTAACCAGGAACATTGTTTAATTCATGTTGATTTACTAGATTACTGTAACCATTAACATTGTTTAATTCATGTTGATTTACTAGATTACTGTAACCAGGAACATTGTTTAATTCATGTTGATTCACTAGATTACTGTAACCAGGAACATTGTTTAATTCATGTTGATTCACTAGATTACTGTAACCAGGAACATTGTTTAATTCATGTTGATTCACTAGATTACTGTAACCAGGAACATTGTTTAATTCATGTTGATTCACTAGATTACTGTAACCAGGAACATTGTTTAATTCATGTTGATTTACTAGATTACTGTAACCAGGAACATTGTTTAATTCATGTTGATTCACTAGATTATTGTAACCAGGAACATTGTTTAATTCATGTTGATTTACTAGATTACTGTAACCAGGAACATTGTTTAATTCATGTTGATTTACTAGATTACTGTAACCAGGAACATTGTTTAATTCATGTTGATTTACTAGATTACTGTAACCCGGAACATTGTTTAATTCATGTTGATTTACTAGATTACTGTAACCAGGAACATTGTTTAATTCATGTTGATTTACTAGATTACTGTAACCAGGAACATTGTTTAATTCATGTTGATTCACTAGATTATTGTAACCAGGAACATTGTTTAATTCATGTTGATTTACTAGATTACTGTAACCAGGAACATTGTTTAATTCATGTTGATTTACTAGATTACTGTAACCAGGAACATTGTTTAATTCATGTTGATTTACTAGATTACTGTAACCAGGAACATTGTTTAATTCATGTTGATTCACGAGATTACTGTAACCAGGAACATTGTTTAATTCATGTTTATTCACTAGATTACTGTAACCAGGAACATTGTTTAATTCATGTTGATTCACTAGATTACTGTAACCAGGAACATTGTTTAATTCATGTTGATTCACTAGATTACTGTAACCAGGAACATTGTTTAATTCATGTTGATTCACTAGATCACTGTAACCAGGAACATTGTTTAATTCATGTTGATTCACTAGATCACTGTAACCAGGAACATTGTTTAATTCATGTTGATTTACTAGATTACTGTAACCAGGAACATTGTTTAATTCATGTTGATTTATTAGATTACTGTAACCAGGAACATTGTTTAATTCATGTTGATTCACTAGATTACTGTAACCGGGAACATTGTTTAATTCATGTTGATTTACTAGATTACTGTAACCAGGAACATTGTTTAATTCATGTTGATTTACTAGATTACTGTAACCAGGAACATTGTTTAATTCATGTTGATTTATTAGATTACTGTAACCAGGAACATTGTTTAATTCATGTTGATTAAATAGATTACTGTAACCGGGAACATTGTTTAATTCATGTTGATTTACTAGATTACTGTAACCAGGAACATTGTTTAATTCATGTTGATTCACTAGATTACTGTAACCAGGAACATTGTTTAATTCATGTTGATTCACTAGATCACTGTAACCAGGAACATTGTTTAATTCATGTTGATTCACTAGATTACTGTAACCAGGAACATTGTTTAATTCATGTTGATTCACTAGATCACTGTAACCAGGAACATTGTTTAATTCATGTTGATTTACTAGATTACTGTAACCAGGAACATTGTTTAATTCATGTTGATTAAATAGATTACTGTAACCAGGAACATTGTTTAATTCATGTTGATTTACTAGATTACTGTAACCAGGAACATTGTTTAATTCATGTTGATTCACTAGATTACTGTAACCGGGAACATTGTTTAATTCATGTTGATTTACTAGATTACTGTAACCAGGAACATTGTTTAATTCATGTTGATTTACTAGATTACTGTAACCAGGAACATTGTTTAATTCATGTTGATTCACTAGATTACTGTAACCAGGAACATTGTTTAATTCATGTTGATTCACTAGATCACTGTAACCAGGAACATTGTTTAATTCATGTTGATTCACTAGATTACTGTAACCAGGAACATTGTTTAATTCATGTTGATTCACTAGATTATTGTAACCAGGAACATTGTTTAATTCATGTTGATTTACTAGATTACTGTAACCAGGAACATTGTTTAATTCATGTTGATTTACTAGATTACTGTAACCAGGAACATTGTTTAATTCATGTTGATTTACTAGATTACTGTAACCCGGAACATTGTTTAATTCATGTTGATTTACTAGATTACTGTAACCAGGAACATTGTTTAATTCATGTTGATTTACTAGATTACTGTAACCAGGAACATTGTTTAATTCATGTTGATTCACTAGATTATTGTAACCAGGAACATTGTTTAATTCATGTTGATTTACTAGATTACTGTAACCAGGAACATTGTTTAATTCATGTTGATTTACTAGATTACTGTAACCAGGAACATTGTTTAATTCATGTTGATTTACTAGATTACTGTAACCAGGAACATTGTTTAATTCATGTTGATTCACGAGATTACTGTAACCAGGAACATTGTTTAATTCATGTTTATTCACTAGATTACTGTAACCAGGAACATTGTTTAATTCATGTTGATTCACTAGATTACTGTAACCAGGAACATTGTTTAATTCATGTTGATTCACTAGATTACTGTAACCAGGAACATTGTTTAATTCATGTTGATTCACTAGATCACTGTAACCAGGAACATTGTTTAATTCATGTTGATTCACTAGATCACTGTAACCAGGAACATTGTTTAATTCATGTTGATTTACTAGATTACTGTAACCAGGAACATTGTTTAATTCATGTTGATTTATTAGATTACTGTAACCAGGAACATTGTTTAATTCATGTTGATTCACTAGATTACTGTAACCGGGAACATTGTTTAATTCATGTTGATTTACTAGATTACTGTAACCAGGAACATTGTTTAATTCATGTTGATTTACTAGATTACTGTAACCAGGAACATTGTTTAATTCATGTTGATTTATTAGATTACTGTAACCAGGAACATTGTTTAATTCATGTTGATTAAATAGATTACTGTAACCGGGAACATTGTTTAATTCATGTTGATTTACTAGATTACTGTAACCAGGAACATTGTTTAATTCATGTTGATTCACTAGATTACTGTAACCAGGAACATTGTTTAATTCATGTTGATTCACTAGATCACTGTAACCAGGAACATTGTTTAATTCATGTTGATTCACTAGATTACTGTAACCAGGAACATTGTTTAATTCATGTTGATTCACTAGATTACTGTAACCAGGAACATTGTTTAATTCATGTTGATTCACTAGATCACTGTAACCAGGAACATTGTTTAATTCATGTTGATTAAATAGATTACTGTAACCAGGAACATTGTTTAATTCATGTTGATTCACTAGATTACTGTAACCAGGAACATTGTTTAATTCATGTTGATTCACTGGATTACTGTAACCAGGAACATTGTTTAATTCATGTTGATTCACTGGATTACTGTAACCAGGAACATTGTTTAATTCATGTTGATTCACTAGATTACTGTAACCAGGAACATTGTTTAATACAATTAAACTTTTCTTTAAAATTAAACTGAATGACATGAAGTGAATAACGTGTTGAATCACATGAACTGAAGAACGTATTGAATCACATGTATTGGAAGGAATGCGCTTAGGGAACGAAAGGCGACGTTCTCATTTGTTGCACGGCCAACAACTTGACTGTCGGACTGTGCGTTCTGTTACAACGTGACAGGTTAACCATGTGACTGTCGGATTGTGCGTTCTGTTACAACGTGACAGGTTAACCATGTGACTGGCGGACTGTGCGTTCTGTTACAACGTGACAGGTTAACCATGTGACTGTCGGATTGTGCGTTCTGTTAAAACGTGACAGGTTAACCATGTGACTGTCGGATTGTACGTCCTGTTACAACGTGAGAAGTTAACCATGTGACTGTCGGATTGTGCGTTCTGTTACAACGTGACAGTCCTGATAGGATTTCAAAAGTACTTTCTTGACCGCATATTCGTTGTTGTTGTTAAAAAGAAACAAAACTATTCACTCTAGCGTATATTTTTACCCAGAGTTTCTAAATCAGTAGCAACCCAGCAAGTGAAGATGATATATATTGACGTTATCATAACGCTGTTCGATACCAGGATGAAATATAATTCACTCAAAGTGTGCTCGAGATTCGTTAGTTGTATTTGTGTATGTGTTCGATAGGATAATACATTGTCGCTTTTGTCGTGGAACAAGTGTTGTCAAAGTGTAATCTATATTGAGGCCAATATATCGAACTCAGGCTGGAAGGGCCGAGGTTCGAGACGTAGTGCTACTCAATCTGCTTCGAACTTCATATGTGTTTAAAAAGTGGCTGTCAGTGTCGCTGTTCCATTAAATGTGGCCACTGTAGATGACGGATGCCGCCAACTGATTGCCATCTTTTCTGTTGGCCTGGCACGGCCAGGAGTGATAAGACATTAGACCCGTAATCTGAGGGTCACGGGTTCGAATCCTCGTGGCACCAAAATGCTCGTCATTTCAGCCGTGGGGGCATTATAAGGTGACGGTCAATCCAACTATTCGTTTGTAAATGAGTAGCCCAAGAGTTGGTGGTAGGTAATGATGACTAGCTACCTTCCCTTTAGTCTTACGCTGCTAAATTAGGGACGATTAGCTCAGATAGCTCTCGTCTAGCTCTGCGTGAAATTAAAAAAAAAAAAAAAAACAATCTTTTTTGCAGTTCGAACATAGGAACGATTTTGCCTGAGACATAACTGTATCTGAACTCAGCCACTTAACCCACTGTGTTTTTCAGGTGAAAACACAAGAGAACAGAAAGCACAGATGTGTTATAAATTAACACTTAAATTGTGACTATTGCACGTGAAACTAATTAGAAAACAGCGCCTATTGTACACTAGTATCGAGGACCCTCCTCGTGCAGGTGTCTAAGGAAAGAAGGAATCCGGTGTTTCAACATTTCTTGAACATATCGAGTTTTTCAAAAGACATATTCGGCCAAGTTCTCCCCAGATATTACAATTTTACGAAAATTATTTGAAATTATTTAAAATCCGGAAGTCTTTTGGTAACAGTGCCTCCTGGTTGATAAGATAATTTAAAAGTCAAGAATTCCTGGTTAGGAATATTTCTTATTGGTTGATACGGTGATATTTAACATAGGTTCATTTCTAAACCTCCAATTATTGTGGTTAACGGATAACTAATTATTTAGCCTCGTGAATTTTTGGATGTTATGTTAAAAATTACATGATTGGCCAATATTGTAAACCATTGTTGTATATCCAGTGTAGCTCTGTTCCAGGAAAGACTTTAACTTGAACCAAACAGTTGAAACCTCACTAACCACCACTTTCAGCCTGATTGTATTTAGCACTGCTGTTTCAGACTGTATATATTGGATTATCACAAGATTAACCGACGTCTTTGTTTCACATTCGGCTGCTTGATGTTCCAAGAAACTGAAAATTCCACCTCTCTCCTTATGTTCGCTTTCCTGTTTTGCTTTTTGTTTTTACCTTTTTTTTTTTGCACATGGCCAGAAGTAACGTTAGAGCACGTGACTTGATACCAAAGGGTCTTTGGTTCAAATCCTCACCTCACTAAATATGTTGGCCCTTTTGGCCGTGGGGGAGTTATAAACTGATTGTCAATCCCACTGTTAAATGATAAAAAGTAACCTAACAGTTGGTGATGACTGATAAGGAGTTCCTGCCTTCTGTCTAGTCTTACACTGCGAAATTATGGACGGTTAGTGCAGAAGCCATCGTGCAGCTTCGTACAAAACTCAAAACAAACTTTTATCAATGAATAGTGGGTTTGACCGAACTTTATAACGCACCGACAGCTGATAGGGCGGGTGTGTTTGGTGTGACAGGGATTCGAATCCTCGACCCTCAGATCCCGAGTCGAGCGCCCTAAGTATAAAATAGGCTAAGGCTTAAAATTTAAAAGGTTTAATTGGTACTGTGACAATTAAATCTTCATGCTTGGTACACACACACACACAGTATACATGTCCTTCTCCCTTGTCTCAGTGGATGGGACCCGGCATGGTCAGATGGTCAAGGCTCTCAACTCGTAATTTGAGAGTCGAGGGTTCGAATCGCCGTCGCACCAAACATGTTCGCCCTTTCAATCGTTGGGGCGTTATAATGTGATCATTAATTCCACTATTCGTTGATAAAAGAGTAGCCCAAGAGTTGGCGGTGGGTGGCGATGACTAGCTCCCTTCCCTCTAGTCTTACACTGCTAAATTAGGGACGGCTAACGCAGATAGCCCTTGTGTAGTTTTGCGCGAATTTCAAAAAAGAAACAATCTCAGTGAGCGACGTAATTTGAAAGGAAACAAACAAGCACTAAATATCTGTTTGTTCAATATTCTTCCATAAGATGTCAGCAGCGGTCATTCACTTCTGTGAATACTGGTTAACTTCTCAGGGCAAAACAGCAAAACACATTTTTACGTTATTTGTTAGGGCAAAACCGTAAAATACATGTTCCAACTTGTGTTTACAACCTGTTATTTGATACCTGTGCCTCGAATAACGATGGTTTCCGTAGGAGTTGTTTAGGCTTAACAACTATCTGAAATACAGTTCCGAGATATATGTGTGTGTATTTTTATATTTTATATGTGGTATTTAAAATTTGAAGGTATATTAAAGCTAATAATATGCAAGTGAAAGGTTGACAACAATTCATGTATTTAATTAATGACAAACCTTTATTTAAAAAAGTTATTTATTTCTAATTAAACGCAAAACTGGACAAAGGGCTATCTGTGCTCTGACCACTACTTGTATCGAAACCCGGTTTCTAGCGTTGGGGGTCTGCAAGCATATCGCTGTGCCATTAATGGACAATTCAAAAAAAGTGTAGATATACCAAATTAAACATTCATATTTTTTAAATAAGTATTTATCGAAATATATATTTATTTTCATTATGTCTATTGCAATTTAAGAAAAACACAATTTTGGATTATCCTTGTAGTGCATTATTTTTATTTTTTTTATTTTATTTTACTTTTTATTTATTTCATATGGCACGCAAGTGTTTTGATTTGCAAGCATTTTTAGAGAATCTGGGATGACCAGCAAGCCTCCTGGTAACCAAGATACTGTATACACTGCTGGCCAAAATCTTAAGGCCAATGAATATAAAGAATGTGTGTGCGCGTGTTTTTCGTATAACAAAGTCACAAAGGGCCAGCCAACCGAGGGGAATCGAACCCCTGATTTTAGCGTTGTAAGTCCGGAGATATACCGCTGTACTAGCGGGGGGCAAATATAAAGAAAAATATACATTTTGCGTTGTTAGACTGAACCACTTATTAGAGAAGAGCCTCGAAAGATGACAAAGGGAAAATGTGAACATTGTGAAATTAGCCTAAATACCAGCTGGTCAAAAGTTTAAGACCATACTGCAACGAAGCGTTAATCGATAAATACGTAACGAAATTTAGTAATTTGTGTTCAAGCATTAGCGTTGTCAACATCTCTCACTGACATCTCCTGTGTTACACTGGGTAAAAACTTGGTAAAGGCTAAAAATTTGACAGAGTTTGAACGTGGCAGAGTTGTCGAGCTGCAAAAGCAAGGTCTCTTTCAACGTGCCGTTGCTGGTGAGATTGGGCGTAGTAAAACTGCTGTTACAATTTTTAAAAAGACTCTGAGGGATAAAGGAACGAAAACTTCAAGTGGCCAGCCCAAGAAACTTTCACTGGCGTTGAGGAGGAGGATTCGACGGGCTGTCCGGCAAGACACCAGCCGATCGTCGAACCATATTTAGGCCTTAAGGCCTTTGTGCACTCAGAATGGAGCCCAAGAACAATAAGACGGCATCTCCGAGAGAAAGGTTTTAAAAACCGTAAACGTCTTCAAAGGCCACGCCTCCTTCCACACCACGAAACAGATCGATTACACTTTGCTCAAAAGCACCAAACATGGGACGTAAAAAAGGGGAAGATGGTTTTGTTCTCTGATGAGAAGAAATTTAACCTGGATGGTCCAGATGGCTTTCAACGTTACTGGCACGATAAGGATATCCCACAGGATACATTTTCTACACGGCACAGTGGAGGAGGCTCCATCATGATCTGGGGTGCTTTGTCCTTACATGGAACAATGAAGCTTCAGGTTGTACAGAGGTGTCAAACAGTAGCTGGCTACGTTGACATGTTGGAAAGAGCATCCTCATTGACTGAAGGCTCTCGCTTGTTTGGAAATGATTAGATCTTTTAGCAGGACAACACTGCAATCCACAATGCCTGGAGGACAAAGGACATTTTCATGGTGAATAACGTGATTCTTATATCGACCATGCTAAAGCGAATGTTTGAAGTTATTCGCAAAGACGGCCATGCAACTCACTACTGAGACCTCCTGTTAGGCATTTCCTTCCCTGTTTAGGACTTCTTTTTGATGAGATCTTAAACTTTTGACCAACTAGTATTTAGGCTAATTTCACGGTGTTTACATTTTACCTATTAAATACTAAAACAGTTTTTTATTTTCTTGTTTCTTATTTCCATCTTTCGAAGCTCTACTGAAATAAGTGGTTAAGTTTAACAACACAAAATGTATATTTTTTCTTTCTGTTCATCGGCCTTAAGATTTTGGCCAGCAGTGTATGATTTTGTAAAATAACAACAACAAAAAAGAGTCATATACAAGTGTAATGGATCTACCGTGTATTTTAATACACTTAGATGTATTTCAATTTGATGCTTGTGATGTGCGCCCCCAGTGGCTCAGCGGTATGTCTGCGGACTTACACGCTAAAATCCGGGTTTTGATACCCGTGGTGGGCAGAGCACAGATAGCCCATTGTGTAGCTTTGTGCTTAATTGAAAACAAAAAAATAACAAATGCTCGTGATGTATATTGCTAGATGCGTAATGCGAAAGTCCCACTTCTTTAAAGTTGTAAAAGATTCGCGAGAGTGAGAATCGACAGTATGTGTTTTAAGAAAATGCTAGCCTCTTTTCGAACATTGTTGAAACTTCGAGAATCTCGCGTGATTGGTTTATAAAGCCGACACGCCCAGAGACAATTATTATTATTATTAGTAGTCAGCTACAGTCAGTGTGCTATAGGCCTCGGGAGTTATAATTGTGATTAACGTTTATTAATCGGAAAACTAGAGAGTTTGATTTGTTTGTTTTTGAATTTCACACAAAGCTACTCGAGGGCTATCTGTGCTAGTCGTTCCTAATTTAACAGTGTAAGTCTAGAGGGAAGGCAGCTAGTCATCACCACCCACCGCCAACTCTTGGGCTACTCTTTTACCAACGAATAGTGGGATTGACCGTAACATTATAACGCCCTCACGGCTGAAAGGGCGAACATGTTTGGCGCGACGGGAATGCGAACCCGCGACCCTCAGATTACGAGTCGCACGTCATATCGCGCTTGGCCATGCCGGGCCACTCTCGTATATAAACTGTCATTTGTAATAACTATTATTAATAACCGTTATTATAAACTATATTGTTTGTTACATTAAAATGTATTTGTGTTAATGTTAAAAAAGAAAACTGTGAGTATCATTCTTGTTGGCAAATAACATATATTTGATGTACGTATTAACATTTAGTTATCTTCTGACTTTAAATTTCCAGATATTTGAAATAGCAGTACGTGACATCATAAATAGTAGACTCGTTCAGGACAAATTATAATACGTAACCCGCGTTTCATAAAATATGAAAGATATATATGAACATTTTTAATTTAAAGTTTGGAGCTATTGTATATCGTGGACGCTTTGCGTGCGCCTTTTGCTCTTGGTAATAAAACGGCCACTGTGACAATATTATGTACCTATGTTGTTCTTGAGACAACTGGAAGGTGACAACAAAAACTCAAGTGTGCTTGGATTGATGTCCGTTTGTACTGATGTTGTCTTAAAAGCAAACTGCAAATAAATCACAAGATACCATCAAATAAAGAAGTTACTAAATCCAATTACTTATTTTATTTTTCCATTTTAAAATAGCCCTCCAGTGGCTCAGCGGTATGTCTGCGGACTTACACGCTAAAATCCGGGTTTCGATACCCGTGGTGGGCAGAGCACAGATAGCCCATTGTGTAGCTTTGTGCTTAATTCAAAACAACAGCAACCCTTTTAAAATAAGTACTTCACTACATGATCAACCAGCTACATTGCTTTAAAACGCGCAGAAAATTCGAGATGAAAGTGTAAGAAAGAAACAAGAAACGAGGGTAACAAAATCTATGAAAACTTTTAATTTGGCAAAGTGTTACGGGCCTAAATACTTGTTTGTAGTGTTACGGGCCTAAATGCTTGTTTGTAGTGTTACAGGCCTAAATACTTGTTTGTAGTGTTACGGGCCTAAATGCTTGTTTGTAGTGTTACGGGCCTAAATGCTTGTTTGTAGTGTTACGGGCCTAAATATTTGTTTGAAGTGTTACGGGCCCAAATACTTGTTTGTAGTGTTACGGGCCTAAATACTTGTTTGTAGTGTTACGGGCCTAAATGCTTGTTTGTAGTGTTACGGGCCTAAATACTTGTTTGAAGTGTTACAGGCCTAAATACTTGTTTGTAGTTCAACGGGAGAGTTTAGGCGCGAAACGTTGTGTTAAAGTTTTCATAGGCTTTATTACCATTGTATCTAGAGTTTCTTTCTTTCTTACATTTTGCCACGTTACTTGATTATTATTGTAAGTACTATATGATTTATTACCAAGTGTAAACTTCTACAAATATGCTAAAGTAATATTCACGATAGAGACGTAGCAACCTTCCAGTAGATAGCTGCTTGATAATTTTAAAAAAATATTCTTAAAAAATGTTCAGAACAGAGCCTGTAGGCTTTTGTTGGATACCACTTGAAAGCTTCAAGTATTTACAATCCATTTTTTTTTAACAATTCGTTTTTTCTTCGTGAAAAGCTGTATGATATTTTAAAATGCGTTACATAGATTGATATGGCAGTTACTGTATGTTAAAACTAAATGAAAACTCCGATCTTTGAATCGGAAATTCTGTGTACTCAAAAGTCAAAGTTCGTGTGAATTAGATAACGCTACAGCCAATAGCAATTGAATTCACATTAATTTATTTACGAAAGCAAAATGTGAAAGTACCATTGAAACGACACATGACTGGGTCTTATCTAGTTTTACAATTCAGGGCAACAGAAATTGGCATTTTAGAGGTTACGTCTTAAATCACGAGGCTAAAATTGAGACAAGGCACTAACAAGATGGTCCCTTTATTACTTCCGGTGACATCATGTGAAAAGGTCAATGCTCAGTTCAGTTCAATATAGAGATGAATTGTATTAAAATACAAGCAGTGGTTTTATATTAATCTTTAGAGAATCGTGTGGTTTGTTTTTACAGCAATGTTAATAACAAAAGATTATGGTATCACGAGTGGCTAATTTAAAATTGTGTGGGCTCAGGGGTTAATAATATTTGTAGGCCTTACATCGTATGTAATTTTACATAAATTATAATTATCAATAATCCCCCATTAAGACCGTGGGCCTTGGGTCTCAGTTCTCTACCTAAATATGCCACCGGGTATATCTAGGTGTTCTTTACATCCATCTCCCTTCCCTCAACCTGAACGTATCTGAATACGCGAAGGATATATTTATAAAGGATGTGAGTTCGCAGGTAACCGAACAACTAGATACTTAAAAATATTGAAAAAGTAGTACACATAGACACCTAATAATTATAGAGGGATATTGAAACTTTCAAAACTCTGCAACAAATTTAAAATGCATATAATGTAGATAATAGACAGGGTGGTCGCTAGAAAAGCGGAAAATTTGAGGGTCAGATGAGATCATGAATAAAATGCGTGCTTACTCATTTCTATTTTGATTTCTTTACATCATGAATAAAATGCATGATTTTAATATCACGGACGACATTTTGAGCATCTATGAGTGTAATATAACATATGCCTTTAAAAACTTTGTGAAAGTTATTCTTTGTAAAAATAAATAGCTGTTTGACAAATTTTCCGCTTTTCTAGCGACCACCCTGTATATAAAAAATGTATTGTATTAGATCTACATACATACGGGTCTTTTATACGCCTACGCTTATATAGTATTGTACAATGAATATATCTATTGTAACTATTATTTTATTGTATAATAAATGTCCTACTTCGTCGTTGTGTAGGTCTTTATTTGTCCTATTTTCGACTTTCTGTGGTGAGAAACATTTTAATATACTTAATACAATGCACACGATAAAAATAAAGATTCGGTGCAAAAATGGAATATTTAAGTTCAGCCTCCAACTAGTACAGAAGGCGCTAGTAATTAATTATGCAGCTGACTGGCTTCAGTCACCTATTGGTCGATATGCGTCTCCACGGCAACTTTAACTTGTTTCCGTGCGGTTCCGTGAGTAATTCCTTCACTTGCGTGCTGTAAGGGAAGGTACAGCTTAGTGAATAAATGTGGTTAAATCTTCTGATCGAAAATGAAATACCCAAACGTTTACTCGGCTGTTGGTAACACACAAAATCCTTCTTTCCGATTTGATGGGTGGCTTTGCCCTGAAGCTTACACTGTGGTTTAATTCCATGTTACAAAAGGTTGGACGAGTATATACGTTAAGCCTGATGCCACAAGTTTTGTTTTTGAGTTAGATAAGCTTTCTTACCTTTATCAACAAAGTTCGTTAGCCCTTTCCGAATTAATCCTTAAATGGCCAACTTGTTTCATACCGTAACATCGTGTTTGAGCCTGTAAAGAATTGAACATAGAAAACTTGTGAACAATGAAAGCATATTTGTTTAATGTTCATGTTATTAAGGTCCCCGAAGTGGTGAATCCACGAGTAATTAATGCATAAATAGTTTAGAAAAACATATTTCAAAAGTGAATGCAATTTGTCTGTAATTTTATTAAAACAACTTGTACAAAAGTATTTGACTTTAGTTAACATTTCTCAAGATATGAAGCAGTTGCCTGATCGTTTATCTTTGAAAGTTTTAAGTACAACACGGTTTTTATCAAAAGGTATTAGATACAGGTCAACATTTGCTTTGAAAAAAATTATGTCTGTAAATTCTGCGTCTGTCTAAATAAATGTATAGTAGAAGTACGCTAGTGTGTGACCTATGGAAATATGGTTTATCAGTAGTTGTAGGAGTAATTAGTTTCAACGTTTAACTTCAGGCTCAAAACAAATGTTTAAAATCAGATTTCCAGTAATGATGGGCCTGGCGTTATAATAATACACTATAATTTAAAGGTATTTAATGGTAATTGTAACTTTATCGTGTGAATACTGACATTAATTTTGATGTGTTAGTGAAGGCTTGAGGCTGGACAGTTAATTAAAATTACTGTTAATATCCCATTAACAATTATTGTGATTAACTTTATTTAAAGTGTACCACTAATATTTATTTGTTGTAGTTTGATTATCTCTAGAGCATCACTAAGAAATTAAATAGCCAGTGATGCACATAACAATAAAAGAAACATTTAAGACATGACTTGTATATTATTGTAATACCTATAACAATATCAGTGGTTCTACAGATATTTTGTATCGTGTATTTTTTATGGTAATTATTATAATAAACCAAAGAGAAAACAAAAATATACCTAAACTGAATGCAGAGGTCACTGTTAACGTAAGTGTTGTTCACTTCCGCTCGCTAACAAAATGAACAAGAAGTGAAGCAGAGACAAAGAAAAGGATAGCATTGTTGGATATACAAGATTTATTAATGTAAGAGTCATCATGTTGTTAATTTCTTAATTTAATGACTATTTAATTTCAAAACAATAATTATAAGAAATTCCGTTATATAACTCGGTAAGAGTCGTATGTCATATGTGTGGTTCGGTTGTTATTGTGTGAAGTCACATTACTGGAACCATCTGTATTTTTATCGTTGTCTTAAGTTGGTATTGTTATATTATAGCGTTTCGCGGTTTGCAGAAAACTGTAGATATTAAGAGAGCACAAGTCGGAAAACATTAAGCCAATTTTTTATATGCAAAAACGGCTCGTTTGGGTTCAGAAAATATTTTAAATAGAAGAGCGAACAACGTTTCGACCTTCTTCGGTCATCGTCAGGTTCAAATATTTTCTGAACCCAAACGAGCCGTTTTTGCATATAAAATTCTCAACAAGTGGGTTTCTCGACATCACTGATTAAGCCAATTTGTTTGTTTTTGAATTTCGGCTAAGTTACACGAGAGCTATCAACGCTAGCCGTTCCTAATTTAGTTGTGTAAGACAAGAGAAAAGGCAGCTAGTCATCACCACCCACCGCCATCTCTTGGGCTACCTTTTTTACCAGCGAATAGTAGGATTGACCGTCACATTATAACAAACACCCCACGTCAGAAAAGGCGAGCATGTTTGGTGTGATGGGGGTTCGAACTCGCGACCCATAGAGTACGAGACGTGTGCCATAACCACGTGGTCATGCCGGGCTCATTAGGTTAGTAAAAGGGAAGTTAGATTGCATGATTGTTGGTTTAGCCGTAACGGGAAATATTTATAGTGAGTTTCACAGCTGGTATTGTAATAACAGTGATAAAGGAGAATAATCTGTCTTGTCAAAAGGTGTTCTAAACTATCCTGAGTGGACTTTAGAAAGAAAATAATTATATACAATGTTAGATACAACTTTGATAACTAATAGTGAAACAGATTTTTGTGCATACGTTTGATTTGCTTTGAATGTATTATTTTAAAGCAAACTGATTGTATGCTATTCGTTTATTGTCGACATTTGTCGCCAACAAATCACAGCCACCTGCTGTAAAGATTGCGACCTCTACATACGTGAAAACCTGACAAGTATAAATAGAAATTAAGACTTAACAGACTTAAAGCAAATTAATGGCAACGATGAAAATAATAGCGTTGTACAAAAAATAGAAAATACGTGATTTTCATGAGGTGAAAACTGGTGAGTCAAATATTTTTGAGTAATTGTTTTGTTTTAAAAAAATAAAAGTTGCTACAATATAAATCTAGCATTGTGCATTGTTCGTCTTGTTCTAGATAAAATTCTGGTGTTTTTGTGAAAGCCTCTGTCACTCCAGGCAAAACTTGCACAACTCGTGCACTCAATCGTAAGGGGATTATAGCCCCGCTTCTAATCCTTCCTTAGCCTCCAAACCAAGGTACTGGAAAAAGCCTTTCACCCACACAACATACTGCATACTACGTAATCGATTTCGAGAATACGATGATGCGTGTTTGCTTAGAAAAAAAAATCGAGGATGGGAAATAGTCAAACAGAAAAATAAAAAAAGACAAGAAAAACCTGGTTGTCTGGGGTAATTTTTCTAAACTATGCAGCTAAGACTTAGGTGGTGGTAGTGGATGAATGTTGAAAAAATGTCGACATAATCACCAATAATATTACATGCGGAATGAACAATTACTCTTTCAGTCTCTATTTATTTTATGTAGAAAGTATGTTTTAATTCTGTGTATTTGTTTTGTCAGTTCGTTACTCTGACGATTGTAATAGGAAAAATTGTAACGTTACTGGGTCCGAAGCTATTCAGTAATTTGAAGACTAATACCAGTATATTGGCAAATTTTATTTGATATTTGCCGATGACAAGAGAAAAAATGCTTTTAAGTGTCTATTCGGGTCAGTGTTTGAGGGATTTATTAGTGCTACCCTCTAGTGGCAATAAATATAACTATTTTAAAGTGAGGATGGTTGTCACATTCAACAAGATAAAGACTATAGTGAAAATGAACATTTTATATTCAGTGTTTCGGATTATGCTTAATCGATCTTCAGCGATTCATTTGTATGAATTATGAATTTGTAATTTTTGTTCTGTTTTATGTCCATTTTACTTCAGTACACAACAACTTAGAATAATTTATACATGTTAATAATGTTGTGGTATTTCGTCGAATTTATTATTCTACATTAAACAGCGGCCCAAAGAAATGTCATAGTAACAATCAAACCATGTGATACACTCAGTATGAAAAGTGGTTTATTCTGAAACCAGTTGTAACAATCAAACCATGTGATACAATCAGTATGAAAAGTGGTTCATTCTGAAACCGGTTGTAACAATCAAACCATGTGATACAATCAGTATGAAAAGTGGTTCATTCTGAAACCGGTTGTAACAATCAAACCATGTGATACAATCAGCATGAAAAGTGGTTCATTCTGAAACCGGTTGTAACAATCAAACCATGTGATACAATCAGTATGAAAAGTGGTTCATTCTGAAACCGGTTGTAACAATCGAACCATATGATACAATCAGTATGAAAAGGGGTTCATTTTGAAACCGGTTGTAACAATCAAACTATATGATACAATCAGTATGAAAATGGTTCATTCTGAAACCGGTTGTAACAATTAAACCATGTGATACAATCAGTATGAAAAGGGGTTCATTCTGAAACCGGTTGTAACAATCAAACTATGTGATACAATTAGTATGAAAAGTGGTTCATTCTGAAACCGGTTGTAACTATTAAACCATGTGATACAATCAGTATGAAAATGGTTCATTCTGAAACCGGTTGTAACAATCAAACCATGTGATACAATCAGTATGAAAAGTGGTTCATTCTGAAACCAGTTGTAACAATCAAACCATGTGATACAATCAGTATGAAAAGTGGTTCATTCTGAAACCGGTTGTAACAATCAAACCATGTGATACAATCAGCATGAAAAGTGGTTCATTCTGAAACCGGTTGTAACAATCAAACCATGTGATACAATCAGTATGAAAAGTGGTTCATTCTGAAACCGGTTGTAACAATCGAACCATATGATACAATCAGTATGAAAAGGGGTTCATTTTGAAACCGGTTGTAACAATCAAACTATATGATACAATCAGTATGAAAATGGTTCATTCTGAAACCGGTTGTAACAATTAAACCATGTGATACAATCAGTATGAAAAGGGGTTCATTCTGAAACCGGTTGTAACAATCAAACTATGTGATACAATTAGTATGAAAAGTGGTTCATTCTGAAACCGGTTGTAACTATTAAACCATGTGATACAATCAGTATGAAAATGGTTCATTCTGAAACCGGTTGTAACAATCAAACCATGTGATACAATCAGTATGAAAAGTGGTTCATTCTGAAACCAGTTGTAACAATCAAACCATGTGATACAATCAGTATGAAAAGTGGTTCATTCTGAAACCGGTTGTAACAATCAAACCATGTGATACAATCAGTATGAAAAGTGGTTCATTCTGAAACCGGTTGTAACAATTAAACCATGTGATACAATCAGTATGAAAATGGTTCATTCTGAAACCGGTTGTAACAATTAAACCATGTGATACAATCAGTATGAAAAGGGGTTCATTCTGAAACCGGTTGTAACAATCAAACTATGTGATACAATTAGTATGAAAAGTGGTTCATTCTGAAACCGGTTGTAACTATTAAACCATGTGATACAATCAGTATGAAAATGGTTCATTCTGAAACCGGTTGTAACAATCAAACCATGTGATACAATCAGTATGAAAAGTGGTTCATTCTGAAACCAGTTGTAACAATCAAACCATGTGATACAATCAGTATGAAAAGTGGTTCATTCTGAAACCGGTTGTAACAATCAAACCATGTGATACAATCAGCATGAAAAGTGGTTCATTCTGAAACCGGTTGTAACAATCAAACCATGTGATACAATCAGTATGAAAAGTGGTTCATTCTGAAACCGGTTGTAACAATCGAACCATATGATACAATCAGTATGAAAAGGGGTTCATTTTGAAACCGGTTGTAACAATCAAACTATATGATACAATCAGTATGAAAATGGTTCATTCTGAAACCGGTTGTAACAATTAAACCATGTGATACAATCAGTATGAAAAGGGGTTCATTCTGAAACCGGTTGTAACAATCAAACTATGTGATACAATTAGTATGAAAAGTGGTTCATTCTGAAACCGGTTGTAACTATTAAACCATGTGATACAATCAGTATGAAAAGGGGCTCATTCTGAAACCAGTTGTAACAATCAAACCATGTGATACAATTAGTATGAAAAGTGGTTCATTCTGAAACCGGTTGTAACTATTAAACCATGTGATACAATCAGTATGAAAAGTGGTTCATTCTGAAACCGGTTGAAACTATCAAACCATGTGATACAATCAGTATGAAAAATGGTTCATTCTGAAACCGGTTGTAACAATCAATCCATGTGATACAATCAATATGAAAAGGGGTTCATTCTTAAACCGGTTGTAACAATCAAACTATGTGATACAATCAGTATGAAAAGGGGCTCATTCTGAAACCAGTTGTAACAATCAAACCATGTGATACAATTAGTATGAAAAGTGGTTCATTCTGAAACCGGTTGTAACTATTAAACCATGTGATACAATCAGTATGAAAAGTGGTTCATTCTGAAACCGGTTGTAACTATCAAACCATGTGATACAATCAGTATAAAAGATGGTTGATTCTAAAAACGGTTTAAACGATTAAAACATTCAACACAAATAGTCTCAGTGACTGTGGATTACTTATGAAACAACAACAACAAAATGTATTGCGAAAAACGGAATAATTTCAGTATGTTAACCAAGGTTAAAATGTTTCCAGTTGTGAGTAATTGTTTTATTTTATATTTGTCTTTCCGTAGACAGAATTTCCAACAATACCCGCTGTAGTTCGTGGACTAAATTTCCCGACCGCCGCCATTATGAAATAGATGGAATGGGTTCGTACTTTATCTGTGAGTAAATTTTCGACAACGATTTTGTCCAAGATTAGACTTTTATTTTTTACAGACACTCACAATCGTTGTAAATTTGAACTCGTCATGACTAGGTAGTTAAGGCTAATAATCTGTGGGTCGCGGGCTCGAATCCCTGTCGCACCACACATGCTCGCCCTTTTAACCGTAGAGGCGTTATAATGTGACGGTCAATCCCATTATTCGTTGGTAAAAGAGTAGCCCAAGAGTTGGCACTGGGTGGTGATGACTAGCTGCCTTCCCTCTAGTCTTACATTACTAAATTAGGGACAGCTAGCGCAGATAGCTCTCGTGTAGCTTTGCGTGAAATTCAAACCTTATAATTTTTTTTTGCTCGGAATTTCTTGTTGTCTAATTATAATGATTTAAAGTTAAAACAATGAAATTTAGGTAAATACTCTTGATGTGTGTTTTTGTTTTCCATGTGGTAACTTACTATTTTTTTTATTTTGAAGCATCTTGACAAATTATGTTTTTCTGAAGCTGTCACACAGCTTAAAGAAGTTGTAATCGGATTGTATTAACTTTATCTTTCGAGTTACAAAAAATTTTAATCTACCACAACGAAACAATACAGCATTGTGATGAATGTGCCGTAATGCTTCTTTAAGTGAAGCTTAGAAGGACTTCTAGCTGTGGATTACTGATGATAACAAAACTGAAACCTGTTTAACCGGTAATACGTACTTACTGCATTTAATTGCACATTGCTCTCGTGCTCCTCGTGCTCTTCCTCCATATTTTGATATTTAATTAATTGATACTGGATTCTTCGTCTATTAAAACTACGAAGTAACTGATCATTTACTATACCGCCATCTATTGGTCTTAATAGGTACTACGCTTTCGTCCAACTATGCTTGTAGTTCCTAAACAAACCTTTACTCTATCCCTATGTTGTGGTCTAAATGAGGCATGTAGTAAAACCCGGAACTGAATAGGAACTCTGTTCTAAAAGAAAGTGTGTTGGTCGAAACTACTGAATAACCAGAGGAACCGTACTCGTGTCTATGATATAGAGGGACACAAACTTTGAATCTACAACAGTTAGGGTTAGCACTAAACCCAGTAAAAACATGTTGTCTTGGGACCACGAAAGAAATGGTATTCTTTACTAACAATTGTTACAACTTAAACACAAAAACAGTTTATATATTTTCCTTCACCAACTGGTTAACAAAGTTTGGCTCCATTGAAAGTTGAGCCGTGTAGGTTACAAAATAGGACTTTAACCGATGAAATACATTACACTGTAAAAAGTAAAAATATATATTTTATGTGAATAATAATGAGCTCCTTTGTGACAGTGAAGGCTGCCTTGCATAATAGCTTCCTAACGGGGAACAAATAGACATGTAGTGGTTTAAAAATATATTTCGTGTGCTCAGTAACTTAGCCATAACATCACTTGAAATCTTTCCTTATGAGTTACATATCATAAATTATCAAACGACCCCCTAAATTATACCGTGTTTACTGTTTAGAGTTCTTAATCTTTGGTTAATAAGCTATGTAGGTTGCAAAATAGTCACCCACTGGGGATACAAACAAATATAGTAAAATATATATATATATATATATGTATTGTGTCTGTGTGTGGTATATATATATATATGTATTGTGTCTATGTGTGGTATATATATGTATTGTATCTATGTGTGGTATATATATGTATTGTATCTGTTTGTGGTAACTTGTTCATAACATTACCTGATATCACTGTCTTCTAAACTATATCATGCTAATTTTATTTAGTGCTCCAGGTTTAAAACAGTCGAGGCTGTCTCGAGCATGGTAGCTTCCTACCGGAGGAACACGTGACATTATAAACTGTATGTATACATTGTGTATGTGATAATGACGTGACATTATGATCTGTATGTATACATTGTGTATGTGATAATGACGTGACATTATGAACTGTATGTATACATTGTGTATGTAATAATGACGTGACATTATAAACTGTATGTATACATTGTGTATGTGATAATGACGTGACATTATAAACTGTATGTATACATTGTGTATGTGATAATGACGTGACATTATGAACTGTATGTATACATTGTGTATGTGATAATGACGTGACATTACGAACTGTATGTACACATTGTGTATGTAATAATGACGTGACATTACGAACTGTATGTATACATTGTGTATGTAATAATGACGTGACATTATGAAGTGTATGTATACATTGTGTATGTGATAATGACGTGACATTACGAACTGTATGTATACATTGTGTATGTAATAATGACGTGACATTACGAACTGTATGTATACATTGTGTATGTGATAATGACGTGACATTAGGAACTGTATGTATACATTGTGTATGTAATAATGACGTGACATTATGAACTGTATGTATACATTGTGTATGTGATAATGACGTGACATTACGAACTGTATGTATACATTGTGTATGTGATAATGACGTGACATTACGAACTGTATGTATACATTGTGTATGTGATAATGACGTGACATTATGAACTGTATGTATACATTGTGTATGTGATAATGACGTGACATTATAAACTGTATGTATACATTGTGTATGTAATAATGACGTGACATTATAAACTGTATGTACACATTGTGTATGTGATAATGACGTGACATTATGAACTGTATGTATACATTGTGTATGTGATAATGACGTGACATTATGAACTGTATGTATACATTGTGTATGTGATAATGACGTGACATTATGAACTGTATGTATACATTGTGTATGTAATAATGACGTGACATTATGAACTGTATGTATACATTGTGTATGTAATAATGACGTGACATTATGAACTGTATGTATACATTGTGTATGTGATAATGATATGTTCATAACGCTGCTTCAGAATCTCCTTTGAGGGTCGGCAGGAACTGAACATTCTTCATCTGTTATGAATAATTACTCTCCTGAAACCAAAATAATCGCAAAAAATCGTTAACTGATAAACAACCACAACGGAATACCGTATTATACCATAAACATCTCTGACTATTATTGTGGTACACAACCAGTACGGAAGACTATATTATACTACAAAAATCTCTGACTATTATCGTAGTACACAACCAGTACGGAATACCGTATTATACTTTCACCATTTCTGACTATTTCTGTGGTAAACAACCAGTATAAAAGACTGTCCTAAAAATCTGACTGGCTGACTTTCTTCATTTCTTATATAACAAATATTTGTAGTAAATGTCTTCCCTTTTCATTTAGTAGGAATTAGAAGGGTTTGTTGGCTTTCTAAAGTCAGCCAAGAACTTGTGTTCTAATGACATCTTGGTCAAGCTTATTTATTTTACTTGGAATTATTCCCGTGAAGTAACTGTTAAGATTCTCGCTAGTTTCTCCAGCTAAGGAGTTTTAACTCTCTTATGTATCTCTACTCGTAAAGACGAAATTATACGACCCACCCAGATTTTTGTTTGACATTTATATTACCGTTTCCACTTGCCGTTATCCAAGTGGGTTCTCTCAACTGTAAGGTATGGCTCTATATTCGGTGGGTTGTCTCAACTGTAAGGTATGGCTCTATATTCGGTGGGTTGTCTCAACTGTAAGGTATGGCTCTATATTCGGTGGGTTGTCTCAACTGTAAGGTATGGCTCTATATTCGGTGGGTTGTCTCAACTGTAAGGTATGGCTCTATATTCTTAACCCTCTGAGATATTTTCACTGTAAGTGGTATGGACACTCTTAGACATCTTTTCGTGGATACTTGGCTCGTGCTCGTCATGATAGCAATGGTCATGACGTCAGCAAGTGTCAGTTGGACTATCACTGTGTTAACTGTGGTGGTTCCCATCTCTGGTTCTTTCATTCTTGCTGTAACTTGGTGGAAGAGAAAGTGATTCAGTGTTTATGTAATGTTAATAATATCTTTTATTTTAGGGCTTGGAATTTGCTGTCGCCTCATCCCCCTGAGATTCCTACACTCCATTCCATTACTGCAGTGGGAGTGCAAACAGATTTTTGCGTGTCTCCCACATACTATATCTCACAACAGATAGAACGTCTCTTACCCTCCATGGATTTAAGAGTTGACATGTCTATGTTTACTGCTTTCTCTGTTCTCACTACCGCATCCAGTAATTCCTCTGGCTTCTCTCCTTTGGCTCCGAAATATGGACCACTCTTGAGTTACTCACTCAATCATTGGAGTCTCCTTCGTCTAACAGAGATTCTCCAATCGGCCCTGAGCAGATTCAATGGTGGTCGACAGACCTCTTTCTACTAAATACAGATGTCACAGTCGCAAGAAAAAAATCTTCACCAAGTTTTACTGCTTCTGAGTAAAAAAGTCCCTTTGATACAATAGAGCTGTCGAGTTTATTGTTCTAATTTGAATAAAATTAAGCCCTTTGTCAATTTTTATCATCTCGTGTTTCTCTCCATTCGGGAATCATTTCTCAGACCTGCCGATGCTGCCACCTTTTGGTAGTTTTCCACATATCAGAATGACAGATTGTGTGATGGACGAGTTCGTGGAGGTGTGGCACTACTGTGCCATTCAATATGCCCCTGGAAGTTGTAGCTATCTGTATCTCCATGGATCATGACATCACTATATGTTTTCTTCACCTGTCACCAGAAGATATTTAGAATCAATGACAGTTATTGTCTCTTTTTTTATACTAGGAGTATTCAATGAACACAATTTCCTTTGGGGGGAATGAAGTTGATGGGAGAAGTTGTCCTGCAAAGTACATCTCTCGGGTAACAACCTTTATCTCTTCAATACATATTCATTTCGCAATCCCAGTCAGTATTTTGTTGCTGTTTACCTATCCATTTGTTCTTTTCACTTTTTCTCATCTTTCTTGAAGAGTGGATAAAGACCCATAAGGCAAGGAACATTTTCCTTTCAGTTTGAGGGATACAGCTGATGTCACTCAACTTGTGTGTCATGGCAAAAGCTGGACCAAGCTAACTGGCTGTCCTTCTCTCGGGTACTTCATGGTAAAAGTTGGACCAAGCTGACTGGCTGTCCTTCTCTCGGGTACTTCATGGTAAAAGTTGGACCAAGCTGACTGGCTGTCTTTCTCTTCGGTACTTCATGGTAAAAGCTGGACCAAACTGACTGGCTGTCCTTCTCTCGGGTACTTCATGGTAAAAGTTGGACCAAGCTGACTGGCTGTCCTTCTCTCAGGTACTTAATGGTAAAAGCTGGACCAAGCTGACTGGCTGTCCTTCTCTCGGGTACTTCATGGTAAAAGTTGGACCAAGCTGACTGGCTGTCCTTCTCTTCGGTACTTCATGGTAAAAGTTGGACCAAGCTAACTGGCTGTCCTTCTCTTCGGTACTTCATGGTAAAAGCTGGACCAAGCTAACTGGTTGTCCTTCTCTTCGGTACTTCATGGTAAAAGCTGGACCAAGCTGACTGGCTGTCCTTCTCTCAGGTACTTCATGGTAAAAACTGGACCAAGCTGACTGGCTGTCCTTCTCTCGGGTACTTCATGGTAAAAGCTGGACCAAGCTAACTGGTTGTCCTTCTCTTCGGTACTTCATGGTAAAAGCTGGACCAAGCTGACTGGCTGTCCTTCTCTCAGGTACTTCATGGTAAAAGCTGGACCAAGCTGACTGGCTGTCCTTCTCTCGGGTACTTCATGGTAAAAGCTGGACCAAGCTAACTGGTTGTCCTTCTCTTCGGTACTTCATGGTAAAAGCTGGACCAAGCTGACTGGCTGTCCTTCTCTCAGGTACTTCATGGTAAAAGCTGGACCAAGCTGACTGGCTGTCCTTCTCTTCGGTACTTCATGGTAAAAGCTGGACCAAGCTAACTGGCTGTCCTTCTCTCAGGTACTTCATGGTAAAAGCTGGACCAAGCTGACTGGCTGTCCTTCTCTCGGGTACTTCATGGTAAAAGCTGGACCAAGCTGACTGGCTGTCCTTCTCTCGGGTACTTCATGGTAAAAGCTGGACCAAGCTAACTGGTTGTCCTTCTCTTCGGTACTTCATGGTAAAAGCTGGACCAAGCTGACTGGCTGTCCTTCTCTCAGGTACTTCATGGTAAAAGTTGGACCAAGCTAACTGGCTGTCCTTCTCTTCGGTACTTCATGGTAAAAGCTGGACCAAGCTAACTGGTTGTCCTTCTCTTCGGTACTTCATGGTAAAAGCTGGACCAAGCTGACTGGCTGTCCTTCTCTCAGGTACTTCATGGTAAAAGCTGGACCAAGCTGACTGGCTGTCCTTCTCTCGGGTACTTCATGGTAAAAGCTGGACCAAGCTAACTGGTTGTCCTTCTCTCGGGTACTTCATGGTAAAAGCTGGACCAAGCTAACTGGTTGTCCTTCTCTTCGGTACTTCATGGTAAAAGCTGGACCAAGCTGACTGGCTGTCCTTCTCTCAGGTACTTCATGGTAAAAGTTGGACCAAGCTAACTGGTTGTCCTTCTCTTCGGTACTTCATGGTAAAAGCTGGACCAAGCTGACTGGCTGTCCTTCTCTTCGGTACTTCATGGTAAAAGCTGGACCAAGCTGACTGGCTGTCCTTCTCTCAGGTACTTCATGGTAAAAGCTGGACCAAGCTGACTGGCTGTCCTTCTCTCGGGTACTTCATGGTAAAAGCTGGACCAAGCTGACTGGCTGTCCTTCTCTCAGGTACTTCATGGTAAAAGCTGGACCAAGCTGACTGGCTGTCCTTCTCTCGGGTACTTCATGGTAAAAGCTGGACCAAGCTAACTGGTTGTCCTTCTCTTCGGTACTTCATGGTAAAAGCTGGACCAAGCTGACTGGCTGTCCTTCTCTCAGGTACTTCATGGTAAAAGTTGGACCAAGCTAACTGGCTGTCCTTCTCTTCGGTACTTCATGGTAAAAGCTGGACCAAGCTAACTGGTTGTCCTTCTCTTCGGTACTTGATGGTAAAAGCTGGACCAAGCTGACTGGCTGTCCTTCTCTCAGGTACTTCATGGTAAAAGCTGGACCAAGCTGACTGGCTGTCCTTCTCTCAGGTACTTCATGGTAAAAGTTGGACCAAGCTGACTGGCTGTCCTTCTCTCGGGTACTTCATGGTAAAAGCTGGACCAAGCTGACTGGCTGTCCTTCTCTCAGGTACTTCATGGTAAAAGCTGGACCAAGCTGACTGGCTGTCCTTCTCTCGGGTACTTCATGGTAAAAGCTGGACCAAGCTGACTGGCTGTCCTTCTCTCGGGTACTTCATGGTAAAAGCTGGACCAAACTGACTGGCTGTCCTTCTCTCGGGTACTTCATGGTAAAAGCTGTTAGCAAAAGTAGAAAGAAGCTGTTCAGTGATAGCATAGATCTTAATTCTAAAAAGTGTGACACTCAAGACACAGCTGAGGGGTTCCTGTTGGAAGGAACGGGTCAAACTCACATCGACTAGGAAACTCCTGTCTAGTAGAAGTTACAAATAAAAATGAACAAATTTCATTGTAACACCTCCATCTAGTGCCGAAAGCCTTATCAAGATCGTAGAAAATGGATACAAGATGTTCTCTCTTGAGAACCAAAGGAACAACTGCTTAAATAATACATTCAGTTACTGATTCTGTGAAGTCGTTAACAGTGTAAAGAATAAAGGATTGAAGTACCCGAGAGAAGGACAGCCAGTCAGCTTGGTCCAGCTTTTACCATGAAGTACCCGAGAGAAGGACAGCCAGTTAGCTTGGTCCAGCTTTTACCATTAAGTACCCCGGGTACTGGGGGAACTCATTGTTACGTCATCAGTGCTTGTTAGCCAATCAGACTCGCGTAGATGGGTATTTTTTGTTTTCTAACTGGCATAAAAACACCAATGCGATCGTTCACAAGATGGAAAAAGAGGCCTCGTTCACCAGATTGTTAAGTTTCTGGCGAATCTAAAAGGACTAAAATCTGTGAAACTGTCTACAATCATTACGCTTAGTCACTCGAAACAGTTGGCATCTCTGCAAAGTGGAATTATCTTTATATTTCAATGGGAAAGGCTTATAGACTGGATATGTTTCATAACAAACTATACAAATGTATTTAATCCTGGTAGAAGTTTCAGATATTAAGATAAATAACTAATAATTACATAGAATTAATGTATTTAATACCAACACGTGCTGTACAATGATCGTATTAACTTGTCATTACATGTAAGTATGTGGTCTCATTACAAATAAATATATTAACTTTTCAGAAATAAATATAACACAACATTAATTATCATTTTGTGTATCTGATAATAAATAATCTCAATTTTTTATTGACACAAAATACAATTTTACTCCGTAATATATCCATGTGTTTCCCCGATAGGAGGCTATTTTGCAAGGATACTTCAACTGCATGAAGGAACTAATTATAATTCACATAAAATATCTCTATATTTTACTTTATAAAGCAGTTATGTGTTTTCTAAGTTTGAGCTTATTTTAAAACCTATACAGCTCAACTTTCAATGGAGCCAGACTTTGTAAACCAAATGGTACAGTTTAGGAGGTTATTTTGGATTATACTGAATATATTATGTTGTAAAGAAGTCTCAGTCGATATTAATTACAAGTTAGAACAGTTTACTTATTAATTTTGTCTGTTTTATTGCTTGAATGTTTTTTACTTATATTGCTAGATATATTTGGTAATTGATGAAAAATATGCTTCGCGCACGTGTTATAACTTGCAACATGCCTCATTATGTGTCCAACACTTTTAAACCTAGAAGGATTATGTTGAGCCTCGGGGTATATCGTTAGAGTTGTCTTAATTACAGTTCACGTGGTTATAGAGGTACCAATTTTTAATAGCGTCCTGGCTTTTAGTACATATATTAAATAATATCCGTCCGTCTTTTCTTACATTTATACTAGTAGCTTTTAAATGACCGTTTCCTCTGCGCTCTCTATTGGCCTTACGAAGTACTAAACCTTTCGCCCATCGTACTTGTAGTTTCCAAACTGTTATTTACTCATGCGTTACCTAGTGGTTATTAAATGATACATAATATTCTATTAAGAAACATTCTAAAATAAACACACTTTAGCTGAACGTGTCTTAATCTAATATTGCATATTGTAAAACGTAATATCTTCAGAAGCGACTTTAAATCAATGGAGATTTTCATATTACTGTTTTCACTTCAGCGTAACATAAACTTACATCATACGTTTTTCCTTAAGACATTAAACTAGGCTGAGTAAAAACCACGTGTTCGTAATCCAAATCTTGTGCCTTTTGTGTACTAGTTCCACTCTCATCCTCTCCAGCCAATTCTCGGAAGCAGCGGAGGGAAAGGACAACATTTACAAGAGCTCAGTTGGACATCTTGGAAGCGTTATTCACTAAAACCCGTTATCCCGACATTTTCATGAGAGAAGAGGTTGCAATGAAGATTAATCTACCAGAGTCCAGAGTCCAGGTAAGAGTTTCAACTGCTAATATTCTGGAGTCCAGAATCGAGGTAAATGGGTAAAACGATAATCTTCTGAGAAGTCATGTGTTTAAATACGTATTAGTCTTTAAGACTCCAGACAAGAATTTTGAATGTTGGTTGAGTTAAAAAAAAAATTATATTCTGGTATAAACTCGAAATCCACAAAACAGATCCCCTATAGTTTTATGGAAACTTCAAGACGTTCAGAGAAAACGTAAGATATTTAACTTTAGGCTCACGTTCGTGAATACATCATAGTTAAGAAGTGGAAACTTATGTTCAGCCTTATAAAGGAAGACAAAAAGGAATCCTAAATAGCCATGAAATTTTTTCAAGCAGAATTAGAGGAAATTAATCTTCAAGACCTTTTACCCCCTCATTTTTTATTAGCTATATTTTTGTGCACCAGCTGTATCAAGTGTGGGGCGCTCGTATACTCTATTCGATTTTATTTCTCACTAAGATCTCTTTCGGCCTATTTTTATATTGAATTTTTTAAGGCAGGACTAGACTAAATTAATCAATGAGGCTTTGGGCATGCTCAAACACAGCTGAATGGGTTTGACCTCCTGGGTCCGCAACTGTAATTAGATTCTCAAGTCGGAGCTGTGAGCTGAAGGTTTTAACTTCGAGGGTGAAAACTGAACTATTCTATGAGCCACTAAGCCGCGGTTGAAAATTAAACATTAGTTGGCTTTCGTGAAAATTTAAACTAGAAGGCGTGTCTGTGTTTTTGTTTGTAAGTAGCTGTTCTCTGTCAGACAATATTTGGAATAGATGTACCTATGTATTTGTGTACACGAATTAATAACAAAAATATATGGAAGCATTTGTCTTTAGTGTTCACCCTTTCGACTAATTACACCTTCTGTTCTGTAATGATAGACTTGACTGTTCCAAGTAAACTTGTTTTCAGCTCAATCCTATCTTAGAACTACATTGAAGTGAATAAAATTTATTGAAAAAAATCAGGTGTTTTTAAAACCAATCAGAAAAACCACGTGTTTTTTCAACCAATCATAGTCTGTTTTTTGTGTGCTAGGTGTGGTTTAAAAACCGTCGTGCCAAATGTCGTCAACAGCAACAACACCAGAACGACGGGTTGTCGACGAAGATCTCGCGCTCCAAGAGAACCAAACATTCTCCACCAGTCACCACTTCTTGCGACACGAGCTCCCGGAACTCTGTGTTGTACAAACCAGCGCCCTTAACCCCAGCTCCCTCTCCGTCTCCTGTGACATCAAACGGCACGGGGTCAATCTGGAGTCCAGCCATGACCCCGATGTCGGATCTGATGTACAGTAGCAGCTGCATGCAAAGATCCTCCTACCAAATGACCAACAACGTAAGCAACTGTTACCAAATGACCAACAACGTAAGCAACGGCTATTCTCAGGGTTACTCGTCTTCGTCCTACTATGGAAATATGAGCATGGATTATCTACTGCCATCTGTACCGCAGATGAGCGTCTCCACGGTGAACTCCTTGACCCAGATGAACATACCCGTGATGACGTCACATGTGAACTCCCTAGGTTTACCTTCTGCACAGCCTTTAACTCCGCGAACTCCCCCTCTGAATGGAAATGTTTCAGCAACCGAATGTATAGATTATGGCTTTGAGAAGCCACCCACGTGGAAGTTTCAAGTACTGTGATAGGGGTTTATTAAAGTGTTGGCACCTTAGTCGAAATTCTTTGTGTCGGTACTCTTTTCAACAAATTTTAGCGACTTGAAAAACCCCAGTTGAACAACAAATTTCGTGACCGAATCTTATTGTACATTATTTTACTTCGTTTTACGTGAAACGTAACTTCGGAGACCGTGACGAGCTGTGAGATTACTCGTGATATAAGCTGGTATACTAATGATATATAAGGAACTATATCAATGAGTGTGATGAGTGGAACCTGCGATCAGGAATTCAGTCTCGAAAACTGACAACGTTGATAACAAAATCAAATTCCTCTCGTGATGAAAACGTGCTGTTTTTTTTCCCTAGCAATATCACGTGCTGTTTTTTTTTTTCCAAGCAATTTTTAATGTACGAATCTCAGATCTGCCACGTCAAACAAGTTTCTTCACTTGTTTGTCTTCTGGTAAGTTGTAGCAGTCTTTTAGAATGCTGAAAAACTACGAACAATTTTAATAATCTTGTCTTGTAAACTGTTATAAGATGCAAAAAATAAATTAAAAATCGATGAAGCCGGATGTTAGAGATTTATGACTTCCATACAAACATGTTTCGAAGATCCTTACTTTGTTACTGCTTGTTTTTTTTTACTTTACATTCGAACAATCACACGTTGAGTGATTATGGTTACAGTTTTTAAAACGTTAAGAGCCGAGGCGCGCCCGCGTTGCGCTAAACATGCTCGCCCTCCCAGCCGTGGGGGCGTTATAATGTGACGGTCAATCCCACTTTTCGTTGGTAAAAGAGTAGACCAAGAGTTGGCGGTGGGTGGTGATGACTAGCTGCCTTCCCTCTAGTCTTACACTGCTAAATTAGGGACGGCTAGCACAGATAGCCCTCGAGTAGCTTTGTGCGAAATTCCAAAACAAACAAGAGCCGAGGTTTACTCTGTTCTAGTTATTGGCAGACCATTGTATATCTTTTTTAAAACGTTAAGAGCCGAGGTTTACTTTGTTCTAGTTATTGGCAGACCATTGTATATCTTTTTTAAAACGTTAAGAGCCGAGGTTTACTTTGTTCTAGTTATTGGCAGACCATTGTATATCTTTTTTAAAACGTTAAGAGCCGAGGTTTACTTTGTTCTAGTTATTGGCAGACAATTGTATATCTTTTTTAAAACGTTAAGAGCCGAGGTTTACTTTGTTCTAGTTATTGGCAGACCATTGTATATCTTTTTTAAAACGTTAAGAGCCGAGGTTTACTTTGTTCTAGTTATTGGCAGACCATTGTATATCTTTTTTAAAACGTTAAGAGCCGAGGTTTACTTTGTTCTAGTTATTGGCAGACCATTGTATATCTATTTTAAAACGTTAAGAGCCGAGGTTTACTCTGTTCTAGTTATTGGCAGACCATTGTATATCTTTTTTAAAACGTTAAGAGCCGAGGTTTACTCTGTTCTAGTTATTGGCAGACCATTGTATATCTTCTTCTTTTTGTTTGTTTGTTTATTGGCAAATGAAACTGACCACTATATAATAAGATTTTTTTCATGCTCACTTGCACGTAATATTAACCAGTATGGATTGACGTTTTTCAGTTCACTGACATATAAGACTGACCACTATACCCGAAATAAATTTCTGTTTAATGATATATGAAAGTGACCATTAAAGATTAAGAGTATTTCTCTTCAATAAAATAAAAAGCTGACCAGTATACGTTGATGAGTTTTCTGTGAATTGAAAGATAAAGTGACAAATATATCTGAATATTTATACTGTTTCTTGAGAGGTAAAACTGATCAGTATACAAGGTGTATCGGAGATCTGGACCAATAAGGAAAAACACATAATTTATTTATGATTCAAATTGAATGCCATTAACAGCTTTATAATATCAGTTCTCAATAATACTGAACCTTCAAGAATTGTTTCTTCTGAAATGTCTAGAACAGATATTAGAAATGTGTTTGTTTAACTTTATTAATGTCATTTTTTCTATGGATCCAACTTCTGGGATACCGTGTACTTTGATTGTTTTGTATTCTATTTCTTAACAGGTAAAACTGGCCATTCATTATGCGTTGAGGTTTTTCTACGTATTAGTGAGTAAAATTGACCAACATTTGCCGATATTTTTCTGTTGATAAACAGAAACAACTAACCGTTATACGTTGACTTTTCCCATTTCCTGATGGATAATACTGAGCAGCATACGTTATAGTTTCTTTAAGCATTAACATTTGTCAGATTAAAAGCTAATACTCTTTTCTAATTGGCTGAAATCGAGCATCAATAGAACGTGTTGAGAGTACTTAGATTAACCTGGTGTTTTGTCGTTCACACAAGAATAGATCTTTTCATTTATAGGTAAAATTTAAGGTTCGATCCTTTCAGTGGGACAACTTTTATAGTGTGTGCAGCTTTGCGTTTGACAATAGTAACAATAAACATTAGTTAATATTTTTAACTTAAAGTATATTTCAACCATCTTAGCTATTTAAGACTATTAGTTAAGACTATTCGAAGTCTTAACGTTGGAAATATTTTTTTTACCCTAACTTATAAATGATTGAAGAGCTGCTATTAACAACCCAATAGATCAACGTTAAAACATATGTATAATCTATATAATATACAGATTAAAACATATGTATAATCTATGTAATATACAGGTTAAAACATATGTATAATCTATATAATATACAGGTTAAAACAACCCTGTTTCATAGAGACTCGTACTCCTAATATGTTAACAAATTTACAATTTTGAAACATTTGGGAAACTTTCTGCCCGCATGTTTGACCTGGGTCTGTCTCTTAACGCAGACTGCTTGTATATACACATAAGTTCTTGCAACGTTTCAAACAAACTATAGTTACAAAATTAAAATATTGCGCAAGATATTCCAGAAAGATCTGATTGGTCAGATTAATAAATGATATGACGTAGTAAATGAATCAAAATAAAACTGGTAATATGATGCAATAAGTTTTGGTTTGTCTTTGAATTTCGCGCAAAGTTATTATAGTTCTACCTGCCCTAGCCTTCCCTAATTTTGGAGTTATAGACTAGCGTACCCCTGATTTTAGCCTTGTAAATCAGAAGACATACCGCTGTTACAGCGGGGGACTCAGCAGTACCTACTATCAACTCTTGGGCTATTATTTTGTCAACAAATAGTTGGATTGACTGCCACTTTATAACGCTCATCCAGAGATTTGAACCAGTGACTTGCAGGTTGCGAGTCAAGTGCCCTAACCACCAGGCCATTCTAGGTCTAATCACGGTAAATGAAACTGACCTCTACTGCCAAATTTGAGTACAGACTTTTTTATTTGCGGAAGACGTTGGTGAATGTTTGTTTTTAACAGAAAGTTACACAGTATGTTTACATACTACTTGTTTACCAAGGGACTCGAACCTCGGATTTCAAGTAGTAAATTTGCCGCTCACCCTCTGGGGTAGGGGAGGCATCAGAGAGTTACTTCCTGGTGTTAAAACTGTTCCGAACTCGTGCATGTGTAAAGTGTACTTAGCTAGGTGTTTTGAGATGGAGCTGATTGGTAAATCCAGTAAATGATACACTTTGTGCTCTAATAAACAATTTTGTAATATTAATAATGTATCGAACTAAGGATCCTGGGGTCATGGGTTTGAGGTGTGCATTTTAAGAGTAGCAGTCAGTACCTCTGTACGATTACGTGTAACCGCTTCATGGTGGCATCTGTTTGCTTGTCTTTCTACAGGTTGTTAATAGGTCGTTTAGTTTACTTGTGTAAAGCAAGGTCATTATGACTTTAAGACACGATAAGGACCTGAGTAAGGGTGAGAAGAAAAAAAAAGACAAATATTTAGTAAATAACATTTTTTTATAATCAAGAAATTCTTTTTTGGTTGTTTTAAGCACTGTGTCTGCTGCGAAGATCGAACATCGAATTTTAACGTTATAAGTTCTCAGTTTAACCAATGAGTGCTAATCGAGGGCTATCTGCGGTATCATCCTTAATGTCTTTGAGCTGCTATTTTACTAACAAACAGTGGGATCGATCGTGCCACAATAACGCCCTCGCGGCTGAAGGGTCTAGCACGTCTGGCGACCTGTAGATTTCAGTTCGAGAGTCCTAACTACCAGAACATGTCAGGTGAAGAGGACAGACAGGAAGCTTTAACCACGTAACGTTCAACCCACTTCTATTGTATTGTATCTCAGCCCGCATGAGGTAACCCCCCCTGCTGTGCGTCGGGCTATTTATCGTCCTGTAAGAGGTAAGAGTCGTAAGATTAGACACTATTACAAGTAAATAAATAAACAAAAATACAAACCCAGCTGTTACGTTTCATGTTTAACCCAATTTACTGTAGAACTTAAACTTATGGTGGTGATATTACAGTTATATGTCTTATTAGTGAACTGTAATTCTTGACTTTTAAGCACTGCACGTGGAAACGTTCGTTTCTTTCACGTAGATTTGCAAAAACTCTACCACACTGTGTTATCTATAGATTCATAGATTAGAGGCAGTAAACCAGTATCAACCACAACCAGTTCTCGGGTTGCCCTTGTCAGAGAGAGTAATGGAATTGGCCTAGCACTTTTGAAACGCACTTACAGCCCCAAATTACAGAGCACATTTTCGTGGCAAGGAGTCGCGAACCACGAGTCCTCTGATTCGCGGTTTGGGTCAACCATTAGGTCACACCCGGCACATGTGTAAATAAACACACAGATAATATTGCACACTAAACCTTTAAAATTGGGTCAGCTGGTTTAAAGTCCACTTCAGATAGTTATTGGATTATATGCCAGAATTTCAAATATTTAAATTGTTTTTATTTTACCCAAGCTGAAGCTCATGTTACACGTAATAAACAGTCACTACTTTCGCTTTTTTTCTGTTTAATAGTAACTAATATATCCATCTATTCTCTTTTCTGGCGAGTAAACTCTTTAGCTGGAATGACATGAGGTTAGGCTTAAGAACAGGGGAAGACAGACTGTCAGTTTATTTGTCATATTTGATTTCTCATTCTAAATATCGCACAAATGCTGTGATTACCAAAGCCGCCATAATTAGTCTTGTGTGATTTTAGGACTTGAAAAATGTGTTTAAGATTTAAAAATCGAGATGTCCCTTTTAGCCTAATTTTAAAAAAACCTAAACGAAACTTTTTATTTAATTAATGGTACAGTTAACTATTCTCCCAGTGATTATTTTAAGTCTATTTAATTAACATTTTAAATGAAATGCACTATTTTATATAGTTATTGTGTTTGTTTTCTGTTGTTTTTAATTTTGCATATAAAATATTTTCTTAATTACGTGAAAAAGAAATTTCTATTTCTCAAATGAAAAGATTTAAAAGTTGTTTTAATTCAAAATTTTAAGTTGTTAGTGAATGAGCTGGAACCATTTTGACGTCATAATTCGCAAGTCATATATTTACTGATCAATATAATATTTCCTGTTTTAATTACCGAGTTCTTATTTTTCTTGATTTCATTTTATTTTCTTTGTTGTATAAAAGCTGATCAAAGCTTCCGTAGGGCGGCGCTGCTTCGATACATTGAAATGGTACTTTTTTACTACTTAATATATACACGCGGAAATAGTGCTTTTAAAGTGTTTTATATATGCACATATGTAAGCCATTTGAAGTGTAAATTGTGTGAAATGGAAACTTTTCGTTTATATTTGAAGAGTTATGTTTGTTTTTCAGAAATATGGAGATCTATTTGATCCATTAAGTTTGTTATCCTTTTTGCAACAGTAATGTGTAAATAAAAACTATTTCTATGTGAAAATTGTATAAGTTTATGTATACTCAAACAACAAAATGCTTCGAAAACTTGGTAAACTGAGTCTACGACCAACATTTGATTGGTCAGAACTTATTGTTGTATAAAATCGCATACCTTCTACATATCTGCCATTCAGGTCCACGTACAAAAATCAAATCAACAAGCGTAAAAGAAAAATAAAGATAATATTAAATATTTTGGAAAGTAAAAACAAAAACAAAACGTACCCATTTTATAAACTACATTTTGATTCCAACTATTAACAAGTAAATATGAGAATAAAATCTCTTTACATTATTTCTACTGAACGGAATCGAACTGTTGATTTTAACGTTGTACACCCGAAGACTTACCGTTGTCACCGTGGGGGACTATTACGTTACATTCAAAAGGAATTCTGACCCTCAATTCATCGTTACAGACCATGTTATCACGTCCAGTAAAACGACTCACTAGTAAGGCTGTCATGTCCAAAATACACAACTCCTCTCTGCATGTCTTTCATAATCCATCGAGAGTACGAGGATGACGGTTTCTGAGTGAACGTTTCAACAATCTTTACGCACAGAAATTCATAGATGTTGTGTCCAATTACTTAACTGATATGGCTTCTTATAGAATATCATGAATACCAATTTCATTTTCTAGTTGTTTGAGATATGCGACTGTTTATCAGATATTTCGTTGAAACAGCTTGTTTATCCATAACTTGCGTCGTTTTTCCAGACGAAACTTTTACTTGATCAACTGTTTGTCTAAGACATCTGGACGGTTTTTGCCACTGATCTTTGTATTCGTGAATTCTCACCTGTTACGAGACATCACACTTTGCTTATCATAGCTGGCTTACGACTTGTTGAAAGATGTTTTTTTGGATAGTCCTTTAACCCAAGTTGATCCACGTCCCTTTATTTTCTAACAATATTGCGTACAACTGGTATCCTCGTCTTAGAAATTATGTATCCCCAATCTAACACTTTATTATGAAATGACTGATACATACCTTTCTCAAAAATGATTAGTCTTTGATGGCATCGTTTAGATTTATTTTGTAGAAAAAAGACATTGTTAGTTTAATTTGTTCAAATATGTTTTGTAGGAAAAAGACATTGTTTGACTATTTTATTTAAATTTGTTTTATTGGAATGAAGATATTGTTTGATTATTTTATTTAAATTTGTTTTGTAGGAAGAAAGACATTGATTATTTTGTGTAAATTGGTTTTGTATGAAAAAAAAACATTGTTTGACCATTTTGTTTAAATTTGGTTTGTAGGAAAAAGATATTTTTGACTATTATATTTAAATCTATTTTGTAAGAAAAAGAGCATTCTTTACTTTGGTTTGTTTGGATTTTCGCGCAAAGCTATAAAAGGGTTATCTGCACTAGCTGTCCCGAATTTAGCAGTGGGAAGGCCAACAGTCATCACTACCCACCGCCAACTCTTGGGATACTCTTTTACCAACAAATAGTGGGATTGACTGTAACATTATAACCCCCTCACAGCTGAAAGGGCGATCATGTTTGGTTTGACATGAATTCGAACCCATGACCCTCGAATTATGAGTCGAGTGCCTTAACCACCTGGCCAAAGCAAGCCTACTTTTTACCTATTTTGTTGGGTTTTTTGTAGGTAAATAATATTATGCGATTTGTTTCTACATTTACTTATATGTGATGTATCTGCTGCTGAGATTCGTGACCTATTTTTGTAGACCTAGTCTTCGGACTCACACCGCGAGATACCGTGGTGAGCAGAGCACAGATAGACCATTATATAGCTTTGTGCTTAATTATAATTAAACAAAGAAATCTATTTTCATAAAGAGTGAACTTTTTGAACAATCTTTTTGTTGTAATATTGCCCAACTGTTCCATGCAAAGAATCTTAATTTCAATAAAACGTATTTGAAGAAGATGAAAGAAAAAACATTTTCCAATCAGTTTCAAAATTGTATTCAAATATCAATCAATATTTATACGCAGGTCTTCCACTGAGGCAGTAACAACGATCTAAATTGAAACATAGCAAAGTAAGATTTGGAATAAAAGATTTAGAGACGTAATATTTAGAGAAGTAATTGAGAATTAGAAACATGATATGTAAAGACGTAATTAGTGACGTAAGTAAGATTTTGAGACGTGAGCAAGATTTGAAGACTTAAGCTTTAAAAGAGCAAGTAGAATTTAAAGAAATAAAATTTATAAATGTAAGTAAGATTTAAATATGCAATATTTAATAACAATACGTTACTAAGAGTTATACACTTATGGTTCAGAAAAGTAAGTAAGTATAATTTAAAAACACAAGTGAGATTCAGAAATGTAATTAGGATTTTAAAAGGTAATTAATGTCATTTATATTCTACATCTGTCGTAGTCCAGTCCTGTAAAACGACTAATATTTTTTTTTAATGAAACGATGTGGAACGAAAACTTGTCCCTTGCAATGGTAAAGCTCAAATTGTTATAAATAACTGTTTGTTTTTGAATTTCGGCAAAGTTACTCGAAGGCCATTTGCGCTAGCCGTCCCTAATTTAGCAGTGTAAGACTAGAGGGAAGATAGCTTGTCATCATCACCCATCGCCAACTCTTGGGCTACTCTTTTACCAACGAGTAGTGGGATTAACCGTCACATTATAACGCGCTCCCACGGCTGAAAGGGCGAACATGTTTGGTGTGACGGGGATTCGAACCCGTGACTCTCAGATTATGAATCGAACGCCTTAATCCACCTGGCCATGCCGGGACAATAAATGATTAAAATTATGTTGCCAGTGTTTCTCAGAAAAATACAAAAGGGTTAATAACCCCCTACAAATAACGACTTATCTTCGTTCTGTAGCTTATATTACTTACCGCTATGATCGTCTGGAACTATCTGTTCGTTGGATAAAGTGTATAGACGCTGTTCGTGTTTTGTTAACCTGAAGATGGCCTAAGATGGTCAAAACGTTGTTCTCTGCTTAATTAGTAAAAGTTTTAATACCCATCCCAGGCGTTCTGAGATAAATAAATGCTGTTCATTCACGAATTAGCTTAGATTTCTCAAGAGTTCTTACTCGTAGAAAATGTAGAGTTAAACGTTATTCAAACTCAACAAAAGTAAATCCCGTTCAAAGTAAGAAAGTGAAAAAAATTCCTTACAAAATTTTGTGAAAATCAGCAGAACATCAACAGATTTTGCTCATCATTTTGTTCTCCACTGGAATTTTAGTTCCTTTTATTTGTGTCATATGATGTGTCTTGGTTGGTCTAAATAATTAAACTACAGAACAGAAGTTACAATGGATAATGTTGCATTCGACGGTCATGCTGGTTAGGGTTCGATTTCTATGCTAACTTTCATGAATAAATTGACTACGGTATTGAAATTTGTGTCGAAGATAATATTCGAGTACCATCTGGTGTCGTTAGGAGTTGCTATGCTTTTAATTACTATATTTATATTTGATTAAGTTTCATCGCAAAACAACGAAAAAGTTGTTTAACATTAAATAATGTAAGTTACTTCGCATCAAACCTGGTGGTACATAAAGTAGTTTCTTTTTTTGTTTTCATAGAATCCAACATTAATTATGACTAACTGAGAAACAACATCTTCAATACGTTCACATTTCCACTTCTATCTGAGTTGTTATGTTCTTTTCTTTATGGCTCACAGACTTCGGTTGATTTTTCTTCGGAAATAAATAAAATAGAGCAGGAATATGTTATTGTAGTTCACAAAAATAAAACCCGATACTATTTATGAAAAGTGTGGCTGATTATAATACTGTTGCTTTAACAAACTATAACAGTCATTGTTCGATGACCGAAGAAGGTCGAAACGTAAAAAAATTTCTCAATGAAAACGAGCCCTTTTTACAAATATATTTCTCTACAAGTGGATTTTCTTGACATCACTGAAGAATAGTGTTTGTTGCGTCCCAGCCAGACTGGTGAGATCTGGTATTGAGCAAAATGCTTCGTCGATACTAGTTAAGGTGAAACGTCGTTCGCTCTTCTATTTAAAATATTTTCTGAACCCAAACGAGCCGTTTTTGCATATAAAAGTCTGGTTGAAATCCTTCTATACATTCTTCTCAGAAAAACCTTAAAGGACCGGATTAAGTAAATAGTTTTTTAAGAAATATATATATATAAACTTAATAATACAAATATGATTAATTATAATAACGCTTCCCCAGCATGAGATAATTTATTAATTGTATTAATTTTGTTAATGGTAGAATACTGTTGTCACTTAGTTGTTTGTTTTGAATTAAGCACGAAGATACACAATGGGCTCTCTGTGTTATGCTCACCACGGGTATCGAATAATGGTTTCCAGCAGTGTGAGTCCACAGACGTTCCGTTGTGCCACTGAGAGTCACGTACTGTTTATCAATTAGGCCATGTTTTATTACTAATTAGAAGTAAACAAAATCCAGACAGCGATGCAACTTTTAAACGTCACTCTTCCATTCACTTGAAGGCCTGGCATGGCCGAGCGCGTTAAGGCGTGCATTCGTAATCCGAGGGTCGCGGGTTCGCGCCCGCGTCGCGCTAAAACATGCTCACCCTCCCAGCCGTGGGGGTGTATAATGTGACGGTCAATCCCACTATTCGTTGGTAAAAGAGCAGCCCAATAGTTGGCGGTGGGTGGTGATGACTAGCTGCCCCTTCCCTCTAGTCTTACACTGCTAAATTAGGGACGGCTACCACAGATAGCCCTCGAGTAGCTTTGTGCGAAATTCCAAAACAAACAAACAAACAAACAATCCATTCACTTGTGAATGATTTAGGGCAAAGATGAATGAAAACATCTGTATGACAATACTTACGTACTCACCAAATAAAAACCTTTTAAATCTTAAAGCAGATATTTTTTATTCCAAAATGTTCTTTGTCAGTTGATCACTGTTGTTTTTTTTTGTTTTTCTGCGTTGCCTTTATTACTAAAGTAACCTTCAAGTAACCTAATTTTTAATTATCATAAATTCCTTCACCTGGCGCCCCCCAGTGGCTCAGCGGCGTGTCTGCGGACTTGCAACACTAACATCCGGGTTTCAATACCAGTGGTGAGCAGAGCAGAGCATTGTGGAGCTTTGTGCTTAATTCAAAACAAAAACTTCACCTGGTGGAACAGCGCTAAGTCTACGGATTTATAAACCTAAAATCAGGGCTTTGCTCTTGTGACTGGGTGGGCTCAGCCCGTGTGACTTTTCTATAAGAAAACACACACATACTCTTAAGAAATTTGCATACACACATTGATAAATTCATATTTTTGACAGATGAATAGATCAGTTGTGGTAAAGACCACTGATGATATATTATACTGAAACTGGAGCAAAATTCAACGTTGTTCAAATTTAGTATTGTCGTTTTTCTTTTCAATTTTTAACATAAAAGTTTCAGTTTATGAAAACCATTCGCATGTTATTCATAAACAATGCCCCCGGCGGGCCAGCAGTAAATGTACAGGTTTAAAACGCTAAAATCCTTTGTGCAGCTTTACCTTAAAAGAAACTAAACAACGTCTTGATTTGTCTCACGTGCCATCTACCGGCCAAATATGTCGTAGCGAATCCGAAACTGTGTAAAAGTATAAAATTTTGAACTAATGCTTCAAACGAAAAATGTTTTGTTAACGCCTTTAACTGTTTTAATTCCACTTTAAATAACGTATTCAATATTTATTACATCTTTATTTAAATCGTTTCCAATAACTTATAATTTAATTTTTCGAACATTTCTAACCAAACTTGCTTGTACATATATGTTGTTCTGACAGACGTTAAAAGTAACATTTGGATAGACAAAAACAAAGAATAAACGTAGACGTAACAACAAACATCATATTATCAGTTTGTGATGTCGAGAAACCCACTTGTTGAGAATTTTATATGCAAAAAACGGCTCTTATGGGCTCAGAAAACACTTCAAATAGAAGAGCGAACAACGTTTCGACCTTCTTCGGTCATCGTCAGGTTCACAAAGAAAGAGGTAACTGGCCGGAAGCTGACCACATGTTTGGAAGGGGTTGTATAACTGAGTGTCGCAATGTAGAGGGCGCGGTTTGATGTTTGGATATATAATTTTATCTATAATATTAATATAGGTATAATGGTGTTCCTTTATATTGGTTTATTTTGGGTTTAAGTTGTTGTATAAGTCAAACGAAAAATTAAAGAAGCCTTACTTATCATTTCTAAAGAGTCAATATGACTGTATTTTATATACACTTTTCAGTCTCTCAAACAGTATTTTCAAGAATTGCCTTGTTATAACGTATCCAAGGCAACCTCAACAATCGTGTATTTATTCTAGCCAACTCAGGAAGATGTACAATTATGGTGGTAAAGGTCGGTAAATAGAGTACCAGGTACTGCTCCACAACTCCTAAGTTTTCATCTAAGCAGTGCCCAAAGTGCCCTTTGTATTTAATATTTCTTATCATGATAGTGCTCCGGTTACATAAAATAAGTCAGCCATATACCTGATCATTGTAAAACTGAGGGCTTCGAGACGCATATTCGTTATTTTCATTTTTTTAAAACTATTATATCGAATGAGGCGTTCGAGCTCAGCATCACTTGACGTCTTACCTCAGCAGAGACACAAATATATATATATGTATGTATACTGTTGGTACATTTAGCTACCTTGCGACGCCATGTCAGTTCAAATTAGTCTAAGCCAATTGTTGCAGCCTCACCTGTAGGATCTGTTTGAAACCAATGCAAGTTGACCTCTTTCGAAGTCATTCTGATTAGAACGATGACTATAGTTAAACCGACGTCATTGTAAAATTACCTTTAGATGTCCTGTTAAGTAAGTCACTTTGTAATAAATCTTGTCGTATCTTAAAAGTAACGTTTATCATAGGGATTAAAGAATTGGTCAAGAAATGTAATAAAGATAAGAATGAAATATATCATCATTGAAAATAATAGTTTTTATGATATTTTACCAAAACTAAAATATAAACATAAGAAATAAACTGTCGTCAACATATTTTTAAAATTAGGAAGCGTTCAATACTAGTTTATTATACACACTTGATTTGATCTGACTATGTACGTTATCATCATTAGTTAACAGTCGTTATGAGAAGAAACATTATGTTTGTCAGTTGGTGATTAAAGTAGCTGATAGATATTAGAAAAAAAACATTGTGTTTGTCAGTTGGTGATTAAAGTAGCTGATAGATAATAGAAAAAACATTGTGTTTGTCAGTTGGTGATTAAAGTAGCTGATAGATATTAGAAAAAACATTGTGTTTGTCAGTTGGTGATTAAACTAACTGATAGATATTAGAAAAAAAACATTGTGTTTGTCAGTTGGTGATTAAACTAACTGATAGATATTAAAAGAAACATTATGTTTGTAAGTTGGTGATTAAAATAGCTGATAGATATTAAAAGAAACGTTATGTTTGTCAGTTGGTGATTAAAATAGCTGATAGATATTAGAAAGAAAATTGTATTTGTCAGTTGGTGATTAAAGTAGCTAATATTTGTACTTAAAAACGAACACAGTATCATTTATAAAAATTAGTGGAAAAAATCACAGTCATCAGAACAAAGTGTCAGAAGTCTGACGTCAGAGAAACTAGTTTCGACACTTCAGAAGACAACGTGAGTCTGAAGAGGACGCATGAACGTGTTAAAATTAGATTATCTGATATCGGACTTCTGACAGTTTGTTCTGTTTACCGTGGTTTTCACAAGTTAACAGACATTGTAAGGAACATTATGTTGGGTAAAATGGGGATTATAATAGTTGGGAGTCATTTTTAAGGTTACATCAGTTTAGGTCTCCCTTATCTTTATATACGTTTACCTTAGGTTTGTGTAAGTTTCACATATTTATAAGTTTACATTAGACTTGCGTAAGTTTTACATAATTATAAGTTTACATCCTTGTAAGTTTCAGGTATTTATAAGTTCACATTACACCCGTGTATGATCATATATTTTTAGGTGTGCCCCCCCCCTCTAGTACAGCAGTATGTCTCCGGATTTACAACGCTAAAATCAGCGGTTAGATTCCTCTCGGTGGGCTGAGCAGATAGCCCGATGTGGCTTTGCTATAAGAAAAACACAAACACACAGACATTTTTAGGTGTACATTATATACATGTACGTTTCTCTTAATGATAAGTTTACATTATATCTGTTTAAGTTTCAAGTATTTATATTATGTTCGTGTATGTTATATGTGTTTACAAGTCTAAATTTCACGTATTTTTAAACTGCTCAAGAGTTATCTGTTGGTAGTGTTAACTGGCTTTTTTAATTCAAATTTATTAGTTTAAAATTAATGATGGCACAGGTGGCACTTGTGTAGCTTTAGGCGAATACCAAAAAGAAACGAACAAAGTGTAAAGTAACTAAAATATATATAAACAGGAAACACTGGACATCCAAAGTATAACATATTAATGTATTATATACTATGGTATCAGAAACTTCAGGTGAAAAAAAAAACAAAAACACTCGGCGTGGTTACAACCCAGTGTTACAACTGTTACAGATACGGACGGGCACGTTGTCTCTCCCACGATTTGTGGGCTGTGGTGAAAAACATCATAATTTAACCAAACCAACACAATAATCGCTGTTGGTTTGTTTTTGGAATTTCGCAGAAAGCTACTCGAGGGCTATCTGTGCTAGCCGTCCCTAATTTAGCAGTGTAAGACTAGAGGGAAGGCAGCTAGTCATCACCACCCACCGCCAACTCTTGGACTACTCTTTAACCAACGAATAGTGGGATTGACCGTCACATTATACACCCCCACGGCTGGGAGGGCGAGCATGTTTAGCGCGACGCGGGCGCGAACTTGCGACTCTCGGATTACGAGTGCACGCCTTAACGCGCTCGGCCATGCCGGGCCAATCGCTGTTGGAATTGGCGACATATTATAACGTGGCTTGCGACTTACACGTCCAAACCTTGGATCTTTAGAATTACTGCACCAACCAGAACTGGTAATATTTTTATAGATGAGCAATAAATAAAATAATTGAAATCTTCACAAAAATTATATGTTTCAAATTCAACCAACAAAAACCACAAAATTGGAGTGAGTTTCTAATGTCACATAATGAAAAACAAACGTAAATCAATCGTGTTTTTTTTTATTCAGTGAAAATCTCACGAGTGTTGCAACACAAACCAAACAGTTTTATTGATAATTATGTCTACAAAGAAACACTCCAATAAAATCTACGCTGTGACGTGATGTTGTGATGATAGCTTATGTTTAAACTAAAATGTCCATAAAATCTGCTTTTCTCTCTCACGGACGGTGAACATTATTGAATGCGAACTGTGAGAACATTGTTGTAGAATCGTCTGACAATTCCAGGAAAGGCCTCAGGTCTAATAGTCCTACATAAAAACTAGCAGTTATACCTGTCCAGAGGGCTAACTTTTCTGCTATTACAGATAATTATAAAAATGTCTTAAATATAATTACGCCAAAATTAGAATCTACAATATGCTCAATAAATCAAAGCTAGCTGAAACAAAAACACACACACACACTCATTCCAGAAATAAAAGCTAACAGAAATACACCAGTATTACGTACACTCGTAACACAAACAAAACTACGATGTATATATTTATGAAGAAGTCGCACGGTTACAGCAACTTAATAAATAAACTTTACTGCGGCGCAAAACAAATCTAGAAACAACCAATCAGCTCAAATGTATAACAAAACAAAAATCGAATCACACAAAGTCAACTGACATTTATGTGAATCAAAATACGTTCTTACATTTTACACAACAGTACAGATGGTTTCACATTTTTAATAGAAATAGCTAAAAAACATCTTACAGCTGTTATTACACACACCATATACTCATTCTTAAGCCCAAATACCACACACCATATACTCATCCTTAAGCCCAAATACCACACATCATACACTCATTCTTAAGCCCAAATACCACACATCGTACACTCATTCTTAAGCCCAAATACCACACACCATATACTCATTCTTAAGCCCAAATACCACACATCATATACTCATTCTTAAGCCCAAATACCACACATCATACATTCATTCTTAAGCCCAAATACCACACACCATATACTCATTCTTAAGCCCAAATACCACACATCATACATTCATTCTTAAGCCCAAATACCACACATCATACACTTATTCTTAAGCCCAAATACCACACATCATACACTTATTCTTAAGCCCAAATACCACACACCATATACTCATTCTTAAGCCCAAATACCACACATCATATACTCATCCTTAAGCCCAAATACCACACATCATATACTCATCCTTAAGCCCAAATACCACACATCATATACTCATTCTTAAGCCCAAATACCACACATCATACATTCATTCTTAAGCCAAATACCACACATCATATACTCATTCTTAAGCCCAAATACCACACATTATATACTCATTCTTAAGCCCAAATACCACACAATTAATTACTAAAATATCCAAAACCGTGTAAAAAGTAAAAGTCATCTCAATCCAACGCTTCAACTGTATCGGCCATAGCATAACAATCGTGGACATGGCCCTGAAAATGAAATAATAAATTGAAAATAATATAAAAACATCCCGAGCTTCAATTGAAATAACAATCAGGGAGTGAGGGAGGAAATAGATGACACCTGACCCTCCAAGGTTCGAAATGGAAAGTGATTAACAGTTTCCGTGATTTATGGAACAATATACGTGTGTAACCACCCACCTCCTGGACAACACAGTGGTCCATGATCACACAAGATACGAGCCATGTCTCTCAAGCGTCGTGATTTTGAAATTCAAACGGTGCTTGAAATTGATGAGATTTTTTTCTTAAAAGGATTGCGCTTCACGACTTCCTGGTGTGAAGTCACCCTTTTCAGCCATGAAGCAAACATGTAAAGCACTTTAAAGAAAAATGATACTTGTACTGGTCAAACAAGGGAAAAACTTGAGCTGACCAGAAGAGAAAGCGGCGTCAGGATATTTTCGTTGGGAGGGGAGGGCTGAGTTAACTGTGGAGGGGCTTCCCAAAATGCCATCAACATGAAGTACAGATGGTAAATTATAATAATGTTAACACCAAGGTACATTTCAGAAAGGTGTGTTATTTTGAACTGCGTTTTCAATGCAGTTTTAACAGGAAACTCACAATCTGATTAATAATTCATTGTTCATCATCATATTCCACTCAATTCCTTAAGGAACAAAGGGCCGCAATCACTTCGGTTTCCTTAACAGGGTTTTAAGTGAGTAGGTTGTTAGCCCACTGCACCGAGCCGTCCCTAATTTAGAAGTGTGAGACTAGAGAGATGGCAGCTAGTCACCACCACCCACCGCCAACTCTTGAGTTACTCTTTTACCAACGAATAGTGGGATTGATCGTCACATTATAACGCCCCCACGGCTTGGAAGGCGAGCATGTTTAGCGCGGCGCGGACGCGAACCTCAGATTACGAGTCGCATGCCTTACGCGCTCGGCCATGCCGGGCCTTAATAATTCATTATTACAAATTAGAATTAATCTGTTTATTAAAATATGCGTATATGTAGAAGAGGAAGCTCACCTAAATTCCACCAAAGGTAATACATAATAATAAAAAAAGTCAAGATTAGCTTAGATTGAACATTTAATATACCATTAAGAGTAAAGCTACAAATCAAAAGAAATGTAACATAAGGACAGAGTTTACATAGCAAAAACGAATTATCCCATGTAAAATTAATACACTCTGAGGAAAAGTAAGGTCACTATCAGACTAACTATCTTTAATCATGTTGTGTTTATAGTCAGTATTACTTCAAAACAATGCACCTGTTCTGGTGATTGGCAGTAAATATGTCTATAACAGAATCAATATCGAGCTGTTTTGTCCTCCTGGAGTTTACTGATATGACAGCAAGGTTGCTGGTGTGGTTGTTTCCACTGATGTTGTACAAGTATGTCTTGAGAAGCTTCAGACATGAGAAGCTTCTCTCACAGGCAGGATCACAGCAATGCATACAAGTTTGTGGAGATCCATGAAGGCATTCTTGTATGGCTCTAGCATGGTTGCAAGCTCCAATGGTGTGGATACTTACTGCCCCTTTTCTTCCTGGCAATTAGCCGATTCAACTGGTGGACTTCCACTGCGAGGTCATCCTTATCTGTTTCAACTGGTGGACTTCCACTGCGAGGTCATCCTTAGCCAGTTCAATTGGTGGACCTCCACTGTGAGATTACCCTCTGCCACACCAAAGTTTGCTGCCGTTCCTAAGAGAGTATGTTTGTCCAGAAATATGGAGCGTTTGGGGTTCAATGCAGTTGCACCCATTATCGAAATCTAAGGAAAAAGATATAACATACATACTATTGGGTCATTTCCTGAATAAGGAACAAATATCAACTAAACGTAGTTCAACATTACGAACAACTGCTCTGCGGCATTGAAATCACCAAATTATATTAATAGCACATGACAATCCAGAACATATCCATGAAATACTGTTAGAGAAAGTGTTTATCTTTAACATACAGCACAAGTACTTAATTAGAGGGTAGTGATAATGTAAAATTACAGGGCTAATTCGGGAACACAAGCACAGCTTTGATAGGGCATGTTGTAAAACTGTGGGCAGCTAATGGGAATGAGCGGGGGTGTGTGGCTGGAATCTGGATCTCGATCGGGATGAGCCGATCGTTAGCCGTACTCAGCGCGTGCACCACGGTCAGCAGCTTGGTGATCATACACTTAAGGCATTCGAAGCAGGAATCGAGCGCTCCAACAAAGCAAACCCACGGCCTGGACACTGAATTGTCACAGTAGCACCAAAACAAAATGTCTAAATTTCAGTTGACCTTCACAGAAAGGCTGGGTTCTTCATAAGTTCACATTATTCATACAAGCCAAACTGTGATTGTGATATCGTTCTTATTATCATAAGTGTTACAAGCACCTGTTACAATAATGTAACTACTACATTACATTAAATTAGTCACTTCTAAATAGCCTAATGACAATTTCAAAATTCATTCTAAAATTGTTTAGAAATATTATTTAATCAGTTGACATGTAAGGTTATTATCTAATCATAAGTATAACATTAATTGGATTTTAACTCACAATTTTAAGTGTATGCCACAATCATCAGAACAATTTTGGATGGTTAATACACAATGCAAAATGATCTCACAGAAGACACAACACCGGCTAAATGCTTCATAGTTTTGTCCTATACACTAATACATGTATGCTGTGTTTTACTTTTCAATAAAAGATAAATGAAATTAATGGGTAAATACCTGTGAAACCTTTGGTTTATCAAGTAAAATCCCTGATGATCTGTTGTAACTTGAAGTCAACGTGGTTGTCCGATCTTCGTCAAAGCTCAAGATAGAACGGCATTACACAGGGAGTGGCAATACAGTGCATGAGTTTCAGTGCATTCTGTACGTTGCTATGGGATACATGACACATACTTCCGTCTCAGAAGAAAAACTGCATCCAAAAGTGTGAGTCTCACCAGATCTACGGGTCGTTCACGCACCACTACAGCACGCGATGATCGCCTGATTCTCACTATTGTTCCTCGAAACTGTACGATGTCCTCCAGGTCGATTGTTTCTGGGTTACGTGCGCAACAACTGACCTGGATTTGACGCTAAACGATTAATGAACGGCTGGTACAGGCTAGATACAGAGCAAGATGAATAGTAAAGAAACCTAAACTGACAGCTAGACGTCTCAACAACTGACTGCAGTGAGCTCAGCGATACCGTAATCTGACGATCGCACACCGGAAACGTGTAGTTTTTCCTGACGAATCCAGATTTCTGCCGCAGATCACTGATGGATAAATACGAATGCGCAGGCTTCCTGGAGAACAGCTGAATAATGAAAATGTTCAACCAAACGTTGCAGGAGGCGGGGGTCAGTGTACGTCTAGGGTGCATTCTGTTCTGAAGCTGTCAGCCAGTTGGTCATTCTGGATCAAAACGTCACTGGTGCTGGGTATCAGAATATCCTGGACCGCCACTTACTACCATTTGCCCAGGGTATTTTCCAGGACAATTTCCGGCTGCAGTAGAACAATGCACTGGCTCGTAGTGCTCGCAATGTACAAGATTTCTTGCAACAGCGTGTTGTGTTGGTCCTTGAGCAACTACCTGTAAGCCCCGATGGAGCATCTCTGGGCTGAACTGGACCGTGCAATAAGGAATATGAACGATCCCCCTACGGCCCTACAGCAATTACATCAAACATTGAATGAAGAGTGGAACAGAATTCCAAATCAAAAACTCGTAACGTGAGTTGAGAGTATGCAACGCCACCTAGCGGACATTATTGCAGCACGTAAAGCTACTGACGTTAGTGAGTTAAATATTTTGATGTGAATATAATTGTTGCACACTTACTGAAACTATCAGATTGACGATAAATATTTTAACAAAATGACGATCTTATTTATTTTGACTTAGAAGTGAAGAAAAAAATCCATTTCTGGGGGTACAGATCTTAAGTTCGACAGAAATTTCCATAAAAAAACATAATTATAAAATATTACATGAACGTTCGTGTTATAAACCTACTTACCAATAATTACCAAAGGAAAGACATTGCACACATTAAAAACACAAGAAAATAACAAATGAGGGACAAACAAGCTCAATATATCACATGTAACAACCTTTTTGTGACAACAAAATATCACATGTAACAACCTTTTTGTGACAACAATATATCACATGTAACAACCTTTTTGTGACAACAATATATCACATGTAACAACCTTTTTGTGACAACAATATATCACATGTAACAACCTTTTTGTGACAACAATATATCACATGTAACAACCTTTTTGTGACAACAATATATCACATGTAACAACCTTTTTGTGACAACAAAATATCACATGTAACAACCTTTTTGTGACAACAATATATCACATGTAACAACTTTTTTGTGACAACAATATATCACATGTAACAACCTTTTTGTGACAACAAAATATCACATGTAACAACCTTTTTGTGACAACAATATATCACATGTAACAACCTTTTTGTGACAACAATATATCACATGTAACAACTTTTTTGTGACAACAATATATCACATGTAACAACCTTTTTGTGACAACAAAATATCACATGTAACAACCTTTTTGTGACAACAATATATCACATGTAACAACTTTTTTGTGACAACAATATATCACATATAACAACCTTTTTGTGACAACAAAATATCACATGTAACAACCTTTTTGTGACAACAAAATATCACATGTAACAACCTTTTTGTGACAACAATATATCACATGTAACAACTTTTTTGTGACAACAATATATCACATGTAACAACCTTTTTGTGACAACAAAATATCACATGTAACAACCTTTTTGTGACAACAATATATCACATGTAACAACTTTTTTGTGACAACAATATATCACATGTAACAACCTTTTTGTGACAACAAAATATCACATGTAACAACCTTTTTGTGACAACAAAATATCACATGTAACAACCTTTTTGTGACAACAATATATCACATGTAACAACCTTTTTGTGACAACAAAATATCACATGTAACAACCTTTTTGTGACAACAAAATATCACATGTAACAACCTTTTTGACCTGGAGTGTATAGTAGATACAGTGATGTATTTTCAAACCCCTGTAAATATGTCGTATGCTAACCTAATATATGTCTTCTAACTGCTTGTGTTAACATAAAAAAGTTTCATCTAGCACTGTTTTCACACAACGTTGGTTAATGTTTTAAATTCCCTTCACTTTAGCTACCTATAGTACAACGTCACTCACCTAAGGTATCACCTTTTATCTTCACGTGGAAAAGATAACTAACTGTAAGGTCAGACGGATATTTTTTCCGATAGTGGTCAGATAGATTCCTATAGGTATCGACCTTTTTTGTATTTTATGTATACAACTCTAACTACTTTGTGTAAGTCCATTTTTAGCGATTAATGTAGTTAATGTGAAAACTATTCAGTCTGGTACAAGATACCAGATGATTTAATCTGGAATATGACTATAATACTGTAGTCTGAAATATGACCTTGAGAGATACAGTTTGGAATTGAGATTACTGAATTAGTAGTAACACTCCAGTAAAGACAACTGTTTTTGGTGACCAGTTATGTATATAACTTAATTGTCTTTTATCTCAAACAAAAATTATTTATTGTGATTGTTTCTATGTGTCCACTTTTCTTTATTTATTATGACTTTATTAGGCAGAGAGAATAGAAGTATCTTACGGTAAATATCTTGTCATTATTAGCAGACCTGTCTTGTTCGTCTGCACAGAGTTAGTCTTAACCGAAAATAAAACAGAATGAACAAGTAAGGAGAAAATATTGGTCTCTTGACCAAAGGATATCTTATTGCAAAGTTTCTGTATTTTATCTATTGTGTGTGCCAGTCCATTGAAGGTACTAGGATTTTGTACAACTCGAATGAGAGATTCTGACATATATCCATAATACTCTACCCATAAAATTCAACTTCAGTACAAGAAAAATACAAACAAATGAGACACATCATAGTGGTTTGGTACCTGATAGGTTCAAGATTTATTGAGATAGTCTCTTTATAAACCCCAGCACTTTGCCGGCGAGAACAATCCCTACTCGAGTGTTGGTCGAAGCCACAGAGAGTATAGAAAGATTGAAGATTCAGTGGACAGAAATCACCTACCAACAAGAGCTATCTCACCTTATACAGGGGTTCATGACCTGTGGGGCAGCAGTGAGTCACTACAAACTGGGAGATTTTCTCCCATAGCAACAACAGATAAATTTGGAGTGATACAGAACCAAGGAATGACATTCAGAAAGAAAGCTCTGGATTGGGGACTGACTACTTTTCCAAAAGTTTGAGATCCATGAACACATGTTTAGGACCTCTCAGGTTGGTGTTGGTTCAAGATCTATGGAAGAAATGTTTGTAATTCTTCACGAATCGGCCCAAAGTGACCAAGTGGTTAAGACGCTCGACTAGCAATCTGTAGGTCGCGGGTTCAAATCCTCGTCACACCAAACGTGCTCGCCTTTTCAGCTGCGAGAGCATTATTATATGGCGGCCAATCCCACTATTTGTTGGTAAAAGAGTAGCTAAAGAGTTGGAGATGGGTGGTGATTACTAGCTGTCTTCCATCTAATCTTACACTGCTGAATTAAGGAAGACTAATGTTTCCTCTAAGGATGTGTTGGTATGAATACCATAATAACAGTAAGGATGTGTAGAGATTAAATATAAATAGTTTATTTATTCTATTTCCAAGAAGAATGACTGAGTGTTAAATGTAGTCACGTGTCTTGGCTCTGAAACAAAATATCTACTGATCATTGTAGCCACAGTGCTGTAAAACTGATAGAATGTGTTTATATTGAAGGTTACAGCTTTCTGGTAGAATGTGTTTTATATTGAAGGTTACAGCTTTCTGGTAGAATGTGTTTTATATTGAAGGTTACAGCTTTCTGGTAGAATGTGTTTTATATTGAAGGTTACAGCTTTCTGGTAGAATGTGTTTGATTTGTTTGTTTGTTTTGGAATTTTGCACAAAGCTACTCGAGGGCTATCTGTGCTAGCCGTCCCTAATTTAGAAGTGTACGACTAGAAGTCATCACCATCCACCGCCAACTCCTGAGCTACTCTTTTACCAATGAATAGTGGGATTGACCGTCACATTATAACGCCCCCACGGCTGGGAGGGCGAGCATGTTTGGCGCGACGGAGATGCGAACCCACGACCCTCAGATTGTGTTTTCTCTAAGGATGTATTGGTAAGAATACCATAATAACAGTAATTAGAAAGTTGTGTTTCCTCTAAGGATGTGTTGGTATGAATACAATAATAACAGTAATTAGAAAGTTGTGTTTCCTCTAAGAATGTGTTAGTATGAATACCATAATAACAGTAATTAGAAAGTTGTGTTTCCTCTAAGGATGTGTTGGTATGAATACCATAATAACAGTAATTAGAAAGTTGTGTTTCCTCTAAGGATGTGTTGGTAAGAATACCAATAATAACAGTAATTAGAAAGTTGTGTTTCCTCTAAGGATGTGTTGGTATGAATACCATAATAACAGTAATTAGAAAGTTGTGTTTCCTCTAAGGATGTGTTGGTAAGAATACCAATAATAACAGTAATTAGAAAGTTGTGTTTCCTCTAAGGATGTGTTGGTATGAATACCATAATAACAGTAATTAGAAAGTTGTGTTTCCTCTAAGGATGTGTTGGTAAGAATACCAATAATAACAGTAATTAGAAAGTTGTGTTTCCTCTAAGAATGTGTTGATATGAATACCATAATAACAGTAATTAGAAAGTTGTGTTTCCTCTAAGGATGTGTTGGTATGAATACCAATAATAACAGTAATTAGAAAGTTGTGTTTCCTCTAAGGATGTGTTGGTATGAATACCAATAATAACAGTAATTAGAAAGTTGTGTTTCCTCTAAGAATGTGTTGGTATGAATACCATAATAACAGTAATTAGAAAGTTGTGTTTCCTCTAAGGATGTGTTGGTAAGAATACCATAATAACAGTAATTAGAATGTTGTGTTTCCTCTAAGGATGTGTTGGTAAGAATACCATAATAACAGTGATTAGAAAGCTGTTTTTCTTCTAAGAATGTGTTGGTATGAATACCATAATAACAGTATAAACGTTAATCTTGCCTCTGTGGTTCATAACTAAAATATTTTAGTTTCGCTGAATTTTATAATTATTTATTCGTTTCTATATGCGTGAAAGAAACATCTGAGGGTTCTCACTTAACTAATGAATGGTAATCAAATATTGATACCAAAGTAGCTTGCATATATGTGGAGGGAGGCTACTGATAAAGTAACAATAGTTGATAATATATGCACATGTCAACATATGCGTGTGAGCGCATACATGTGTGTGTGTGGTTTCAGAAAAGTATAAGAACATTACATAAAGCTATTCCCGAGTATTGCATGAGACGAATGAATAAATTATACAAAGAATACAGCTTTCAATATACACGTGAATATAAATAAAAGATTTAATTTTAATATTAAGGCAATTTGTTTGGTTTCAATTTCTCGCAAAGCTACTCGAGGGCTATCTGCGCTAGTCGTCCCTAATTTAGCAGTGTAAGACTAGATGGAAGGCAGCTAGTCATCACTACCCACCGCCAACTCTTCTAAAGCATTAGAACCAAAACACTTAAATATTATGTGTAATTATAAGTTTATTAAATATTCTTCACCTAAATCATTGCATTACAAAGAACATCGATTTTATTTAAATGTTACAGAATTTTATCAGAAAGACAAAAATTGCTACTTTCAAAATTAGATGAAAAACCGGTGACATTAAAATACGTCATATAATAGCCACAGTCACAGAAATTGCATTGGTTTGTTTTGAATTTCGCGCAAAGCTATACAAGGGCTATTTGCGTTAGCCGTCCCTAATTTAGTAGTGTAAAACTAGAATTAAGACAGCTCGTCATCACCACCCACCGCCAACTCTTGGGCTACTCTTTACCAACGAATAGTTGGATTGACCCTCATATTATAATGCCCCCACAGCTAAAAGGGCGAGGATGTTTGGTGTGACGAGTATTCGAACCTGCGATCCTCGGATTGCAAGTCGAGTGCCTTAGCAACCTGGCCATGCTGGGCCCAGAAGTTGGAATAGTGCAAAATAGTTGTTTTTTATCATCTGTCCGACGATGGTTATTTTGCAGCTTAAATCTATATAGGCTAATTATATTATTGTGTCAAATCAGTTTTAATCAAATACTGTTTTTTGTTTTTTTTGTTATTATAAAACAAGTCCAAATAATGTATGGGATAGCTACAACCATGAAATAAGTTTAATCTCATTCACTTTAATCAAATTTTATTTTACAATTTTTGTTCCTTTTTTAACTTATGTTGCCCGAAACAAAACTTTGATGAAGCCCCAGCTGAAAGTTTTTGAACAAAAAGTGGCTCATCCAATCAGCAGTCGAAATTCAGCAGTTGATCGATATTCATTGGACCAACCTTTTTTAAAAGCGATAACATTTAAGATGTCTGTATAGGAAGTGGCAAAGAACAACCTTGTTCCACTTTTCAGGCCATTAAAGACGACATGATTTCCGTCAAGTATAAACCTTTAATCTTGAAAATTGGTAATAATCATTTGCATGAAAATATATGTGTTTTTTTCTTACAGCAAAGCCACAAAGGGCTATCTGCTCAGCCCAGCGAGAGAAATCGAACTCCTGATTTTAACGTTGTAAATCCGGAGACATACCGCTGTAATAGCAATGGGCGTGAAAATATAAAAAAAAAACGCTCCAGAGTTTTCAACTGATTTAGATTCAAGTTCTGAGAATGAGTTTCATCAACACCAGTGTTCACTTGATCAACATGAAGGAATGAGCTTGGATGAAACCGTCTCAGCAAGTTGCACATTATCTGGCGAATCAAATGACAATTTAATGATGTTATTAAAATCATTAAACAGTAATGACATCGGACAACACCAGGAATTCTACAATGTCGAAAATAAGTGACAAGAACAGCACCAGGAATCCTACAGTATTGAAAATAAATTAGTGCACAAAGTACACACTCTTCGAATACAGAGCGATCATCCTGCTATTGTCATCTCGAAAGATAGTGATGATTGTCCATTTATGGGCGTAGATCTTGTCCACTGTCAAATAGTAAACACTGGCTATGTCTAGTGTCTTTCATTAAACTCTGACTTGTCTTATGATATGGATGAGAATAAGAGAAACATGATCAAGATATCTCCTGATTAATGATATTAGTCGAATGTCTCTTCAGGTTCCTCAAACCGATATCAGGAATGAAAAAAATACGGCGGCTATCTTTATGTAGCTATTAAGAAACGATCATGCACTGGACGACATTTTAAAAGGAAAAAAAACACAAAAAAACAGTGATTTCTTTTTACCAGGAGGACTATCAAAAGTTCTGTTGCAAAAATTTGTTGAAATGCTTTCACTACGATACTACACAACGAAATAATTAAACAATATGTGTAGATGACCAATGGGAACACGACCATTTGTTTCGTTAAGAAATCAGCTTAACGTCTTCAATCACAAAAATTAAACTTTTGAGATATTCAACACGAAATGTATTCTTTGATTTCAGTTGAAGTTTCTTTGTAACATGAAAATAAAGCTATCTCTGACACTAGCAGATATGAAATTCTCACCACATAGCATGCTATGGTTTCCTTACAATATTCTTTAAACGATTGAAATATTTTCTCGCTGGAAATTCCAATTATACAAAAATTAATGAAAAACCAAGACGTAAGAAAATAATAAGATGTATAACATGAACGTTGTTACACATGGATTGGAAATATAACCAATAGTAGTGTTTATTTTTGAACGTTAATTAGCCTTTTAACTGTTACTTCGAGTCGAAAAGAAATGATCTTTTGATTCTCTTAAGAAATTCAAAGAAACAAAACGCTTACCAACTTATAAGTGAACTTGTATCTACAGGTAAAAATAATAAAATTGCCCAAAGCTTCTTAAACACATATTTTTAAAGTTCATAGCTGTTTTCTCGATACTTAAGGACTTAACATATACAGTGCACTTTGATTACACCTCGTTTAAGAAATTATCAACAAGCTACAGCTAGTACAAGAAGACGAACCTGTATCAACAGATCCGTCAACTTTAGTAAATTTTCCAAAACCTTTTACTAAACTGCAAACCAGGGTTTGTATGATGTTAAGCACAAGGCCACTCAATGGGTTATTGTGTTTTGCTCGTTGTTTGGTATCAAAACCTGATTTTTAGTGCTGTATGCTCAGGTTTAATGTTAGAGTACTATTAGCTAATTTTACCTGCAACAAAATATGTTGTCAAGACTGGGTGGGAGAGATCAAAATGGCGATCAATACATATTTCCAGCGTCCAACCTCGTAATGTAAATAAGATTTTTTTGGTTAAACACAAGACCTACAACAACAATAACAACAAAATTATGTTTTGAAATTTTGACCGCATAAAAATATATAATGACCTTGACCTTGGTCTCAACAGACTCTAATTTCACTACATCTTTGCCTAAAACTAATAACATGTTTATAGATAGAATTAATTTGGTTTTAAAATCTACAAATTAACCTTTCTTTCACTTATTAACATTTGAGTGATTCTAATGATTTAGAATCACAATCTCAATACAGCCAGAAAAGAAATTCATTCAAAGTTATTTGGTTCGAATCTAAACATCCTTGTCAAACATTGAATGCTAACAATGCATTATTTTAATCTGTAGGCGCTCTATAAGACCCAAAATACTTTTTAAAGTACTTTCCTTTATACGAAGTAGGGTCTGGCATGGCCGAACGCGTTAAGGCGTGCACTCGTAATCCGCATCCGCGTCGCGCTAAACATGCTCGCCCTCCCAGCCGTGGGGGTGTATAATGTGACGGTCAATCCCACTTTTCGTTGGTAAAAGAGTAGCCCAAGAGTTGGCGGTGGGTGGTGATGACTAGCTGCCTTCCCTCTAGTCTTACACTGCAAAATTAGGGACGGCTAGCACAGATAGCCCTCGAGTAGCTTTGTGCGAAATTCCAAAACAAACAAACAAACAATTATACGAAGTAGCCATTTTACCATTTTTTAAATTTTTACTACCTATCGTAAAAAATTGATCAACCGTGTGAACCAAAAACACTGTATTAAAGTTAAAGATATATAATGACATTATCAAATCACGAGAAAAGTATTTCAGCTATTTCCCATTTGAATATATAAGCTCAAACTTGTAAAAGTAAAGTGAAGTAATTGAACTGAAAAGAGTGAATTAATATTATAAAATATTTGGAAAAACTTGCGACGAAATTTGCAGCCTTTCATGAAAAAAGTACATTTCTCACAGTTGAGCCCTTTCGCTGAGAAATGTAAGGTTTTGTGAACATTAATATTTTGTATATTATATAATAGAACTACTATTGCGTCGAATAATCTTTTCCGAATATTGTTTCTCGTGTAAAATATTTATCGTACTATTTTTGCTATGGCACACCTAAATTGAAATTATTCAAGCGAAAGTATCTGGCTTAGTGTAGGGTTGTTTATCAGGTAGATAAATGTATTATAGATGACAACAGTAATTCCACCTTCGTTTGTTGTTTTGGTGCCCCCCAGTGGCTCAGCGGTATGTCTGCGGACTTACACGCTAAAATCCGGGTTTCGATACCCGTGGTGGGCAGAGCACAGATAGCGCATTGTGTAGCTTTGTGCTTAATTCAAAACAAACAAAACAAATTGTTGTTTTGGCAATTGCCCTCTGGTATCGAGATTGAGTTTAACTTTCCACTTGTTATAGCCAAACGTAATTTCTCTATAAGTGCAGATAATAATTAAATATGAATAAGGATCATTTTTAAGCTAACAGAATTAAAAATACACCGGTGTTAATATAAATTGCGTGCGCCCCCCGCTAGTACAGCAGTATATCTCCGGATTTACAAGGCTAAAATCAGGGGTTTGATTCCCCTCGGCGGGCTGAGCAGATAGCCCGATGTGGCTTTGCTATAAGAAAAGCACAAACGCAATATCCTTCGTTACCTAGGAGATGCTGCAACATATTCCGTTTGCTTACCAGTTTGGCACGACAGGTTATATGTTCTGCTCGTTCAGTTTATTTAGCAAGCCATCGCGAAATTCATTTAATTTCCATGTTTATAGTGCGTGTACGTAAACATATTTATCTCCATTACCATAGGTGTTTGTTACATAACTCATTAGGTGTTTTTTATTATACGTATTCTTATGTTGGTACCTTGGCAAACCACGGTGCCCAAGGTTATTACTTGTGTACTTTATTAAGATAAGTTGTAATTTCTTTATTTGCATTGTCTTTTTAATTTTGTTGCCAATAACAGATCTATTGGTTTCTTGTTTTGATACGTAAACTGTATTATTTAAATAACTGCTGTTCAAAATTACATCTTTTATATATTTTTTGTTTTAATTTATTAGCTTTGTGGTAATTTTCAGCATGATAATCTGTAGAGTTATTGATAATTTATTAACTTGTGTTTTAATTGTTGTATTTCTGTGTATACCCCCTCGTTGAGGTGGGATAAATAAAGAGAAAAATAAAAACAATATAAATTGCGATTTTTAAAACGCCACAGCACGGTTACCAACAAAAACAGTCGTCATGGCAACGAGTGTTACGTCAAATAGTACACGCTTGTCCAGGAGCAGAGTAAACGGTATATTATTTCGTACTACCATGTCTGAAATACAAAACACGGTATGAAAACCTGATATTTGTAATACTGAACCGTATAATTGAACTACATGTACGTTAAGGTTTAATAATCTTCTCTCCTTTTTATTTTGATTTGCTCAGCATAAGTTTAGCGGCATTTTCGTTTACCTCCGGTAATGGACGGTTAATACTTACACTAAAAGCAATAAGAGTTTAGTTTAATAGTTTAGAATAATTGTGCTATTTGTGTAAAAAGTATTCAAATTAAACAGTTAATCTCGACTTACTATCAAACATTTTCATAGTCTCATATTAGACAGAGTTAGAATTGATTGGTTGTAGTAGTATAAGTGTTAATCATGGTGGAACACGTACATTTGACGGGAATGATTAGGCTTAAACAGAGAGCGTGATATGGTTTGCCACAATTATTGTCATTTTTTACAACATTGAATAGCTTAAATACAAATGTAAACAACAGATACATTAAACTGAGATACATATATTTTATTACAATTTACAGCTTTTAAGATTAGTTTTTAGAACAAGTATGATGTTTCAATCACTGGTGCGATCGTTATCAAGTATTACTGATCGAAACTCAAACAAGACTGTGAGATGTCTATAGTGAGTATTAAATACCAATAATATTATACAAACCAGCTACGTAATTACTCGTGGCGGCAGTGCATTAGATCTGCATGTGAAATATTCATGACGTCATATCCGTTTGTTTGTTTGTTTGTTTTGGAATTTCGCACAAAGCTACTCGAGGGCTATCTGTGCTAGCCGTCCCTAATTTAGCAGTGTAAGACTAGAGGGAAGGCAGCTAGTCATCACCACCCACCGCCAACTCTTGGGCTACTCTTTTACCAATGAATAGTGGGATTGACTGTCACATTATACACCCCCACGGCTGGGAGGGCGAGCATGTTTAGCGCGACGCGGGCGCGAACCCGCGACCCTCGGATTACGAGTGCACGCCTTAACGCGCTCGGCCACGCCAGGCCTCGTCATATCCGTATCCTGAAAATGGAGAAAAATAACATTTTCCGTTACAGGGAACGAAGACGAAACGGAAAAATTATAACCCCTATTGCAAAACTACATGCACGCAGGATAAAAATTTCGCGAAGATGGGGTTGCGCATCGCGTAATTAAAACGTTTTTCCAGTATCATGTATGTAAGCAAGAGTTTTTATTATTGCATGATTGATAATGATGTGTTGTTTTTCGTTTTCAGTTGTTCCTACTAGGCCTAATTTAGATGTACCCATGAATTCTAGCTTTGTCTAATTTAAGACTATAACTATGAAAATGATTGATAATATGACGATATTAACTGTTAAATTAGAATATCTTTTATACAAATAACATAATTATTTTGAGCAAAGAACTAAGGTCTTATTTCGAATGTTTTGTCTAAAGACAAAGCTTCAATAAATTGTAACTTTAGTATAACTAGCATATATATGTGTGTGTCAAAACTGAAAATATTGGATCACATTAAGCAATAAGTTAATTAGTATTTGTATTTTTGTATTTGTTTCAGGTGGACATAGCGTGGAATTTGTTATCTGATGTGTATTAATGCTTTTCATTTTAGACTATACATTACCTCATTTTTGATGTGAAGAAAACGAAATTGATAGATTGAATTGCAATACTAGCAAACGTGCAATTTTTCTTTCGCAATGAAACTAAGTAACTTACTTTATGATGTGTTAAAAAGTAAAGCTTTTTAGCTGTTGTAACCTTTAAACAAGCGAAAATGTCATAGGGTTCACAAGTAATGGCATAGGGGTCAGATCTGAACGTCGACTTCACTTTGTCCCTTTTTGGGATCCTAAGGATACACACCAAGTTTGGTGACAATCAGTCTAGTGAATCATCAGTTCTAAGCTCGACAAACACACAAAATACTTTTGTCAAGTCGTGGTTTAGAATATACGTCACACTTAAGTGACTCCTGTTCTTATCAACCAATGCTAACTACAATTTGTATCATCTAAGACGTAATAAAACCATTATTTGCTGGGTTGTCATTAAGATATAGAGAATAGGGATAATAAAACAATTTTAATAATTCAGAAATGTCTTCTTTCCTAAATGATCTCTTTCTGACGAGACAACAAGACCACAGGTTTTCAATCAAATTGACTTACTTCACAGTTGTAATAGATTCCTATGTTTACAGCATTCTACCACCGAACGACCACCATCGAAGCTGGAAGAAATAACCAGTGCTTCTTCAGATATTACACCATTAAAAGTAACTGTTAATTATCTTCGTAGAACATATCCAGAAAACCCCAACTGGGCTGTTCCAAATATCCCGTGTTTGGTTAGCCTTAGCCTTGAGAAAATTACTGAAAACTTTATTGGTAAGTATAGATAGTCGTTTCTTTTACAGTTTATCTATAAACTCCCACCTTTTTTTTTATTGTTGTCAGAAAAATAAAAGTTCAATGAAACTGAAGTCACTAACTCCCTCACAATTTTTGACGTAAAATTAGGGGTTGGCCAATAATCTTGAAATGTTAGGAAATTTGAAAAGGTACGAAAAGTGAAAGAAAAAATAAGTATAATCCTTAAACTTTAAAATGTCAGAGAAAATTTTGGCTCCCTCTATAGCCAAGTTATTATGGAGCGCTCGACACTTATTCAAATCCTTGTTAAACCAAACATGCTCGCTCTCTCAGACGTGAGAGTTATAATGTGATAGTCAATCGCACTATTTGTTGGTAAAAGAGTGGTGATAACTAACTGCTTTCTCGTTAGTCTTTGACTACTAAATTAGGGACGATCAATTGGAGTAAACACTGATGCTTGATAGTGTCGTACCGAGTACATGGGGTTGATGACAAGAAACTGTTAACCTGAATTCAATGACGTCACAATAAGGGAAGTTATTAACACCACTTAAATTATCACCACGTATATCAAAGAATCTGATTGGCTCTCTAAATAATAGGTCTGTTCAGAATTAGACGGTTGTTACTCTTAAACTAATATTGGCTGCTATCGAGTGTCACTTTCTTACTTGCCGTGAATTGTTGGTGTGTATCGAAAAGAAGACATGGTATATAATAAAAAAGACCTTAGGTGTGAAAATTTACTGTTAAAAAATTAAGCTAATATTAAGTGATGCTAAACATTTTTTTAATTGGAAGAATTAAATAAAATTTAGCAAATCTGTGCTTCAAAGTTAATAATGGATAATAAATGTTCAAACGTGTGATTCTTTTGAAAACTTGAGCTAGAAACTACTAATTAAGTTTGCTTTAACTAAACAATACTTGTGTATCTTTACGTGCTTTCATCATGTAGTTTTACGTTTGACAAAAAATCTAAAAACTGTCCACTTTTATTCTCAGGTGGAGCTGTGGTAAAAAGTTTAGACTGATAGCTCACGTGACTCTTTGCGTAGGTGTGCGCAAAAATTTTGGCCCAAACTAAGGGATTTTTGTTCAATAACTTTGCACATGTGGCTTATATTTAGATTAAATTGTACACATAATTGTACGTTGCAAAGAGCTTTTAGTGTACCAAGGTTTATAAAAGGTCGATAAATATTACATATGTTTTTCTATCAAATACTTTTTCTGTAGTTTCGTTGAGAAAAAAACAAAAGAAGAAATTCCATCAAAATTGAGATTTTCTATTTCGCGTGGCCTGACCTGGTGGGTTAAAGTGTTCGACTCGTAATACGAGGGTCGCGGGTTCGAATCCCCGTCGCACCAAACACGCCCTTTTATCAGTGGGGCGTTATAATGTGACGATCAATCCAACTATTATTTGGTAAAAGAGTAGTCTAAGAGTTGGCGGTGGGAGATGATGACTAGCTGCCTTCCCTCTAGCATTACACTGCTAAATTAAGGGACGGCCAGCGCAGATAGCCCTCGTGTGGCTTTGCACAAAATTAAAAAACAGTAAGGGTCCTGTACTGAACTAGTAACGCGTATTTGGAATTTACATAGTTTTGTTCACTCACTCAGTGTTATATTATTTGGTGATAATTATCTAATTTGTCATAGTCGATGAGATATTAGATGAAATACTATTTTATTTAAAAATACAAGTATAATTTGCCATGAAATTATACTTTCTTTGAAAAAGAGTTAAATATTTTTCATCCCCCAAGTGGTCGCCCCCCAGTGGCACAGCGATATGTTTGTGAACTCACACCGCTTTTGATACCCGTAGTGGGCAGAACGCAGATAGCCCATTATGTAGTGCTGTTTCTTACTTCTAAGCAAGCAAACACAAGTGGTCTGCTAGAATCCAGATTTCTATACTCGTGGTGGGGAGAGCATAGATGTCACATTGTGTAGTTTTGCAGTTAACTACAAATAAATAATAAATAATTAGCTTCCAAGTGGGTAAGTGGTAATTTTATGGACTTACAACCCTAAATCCGAGATTCGATTCTTCATGGTAGACAAAACGTGATAATCTATCTTTGTCCTAAGATAACCTTTTCTGTAAGTATGCTCTGTAGCACTTATTACGTTTTAGCTAAATGCTATTAATTATATAGAATTATAAAGAACATCTTAGATGTCGATGTAATCATACGCGTACTTCGCGGGTCTTGAAAATGTACCATTTTACCTGGAAAATCAAAGATAAAACTTCGAACGAATTTTTGTCGCCTGATGTACCTTTCGGAAGTAAACGGTATTAGCCACCTTCAAAGAGAAGGTGTGATTCAAATTCACTATAATAAGAGAAATGTACTGCGAAATGTTATTACAACATTGGTGAGTTTTTAAGGAATATAGTTGAAGGTCTAACAACTGGCGCGATGAAATGGTCAATGTGCCTAGGCAGTGAATTAGAGGACCCGAGGTTCGAAACTATAATAATGTGCTTTGGGGTGTGCTGTAAGGTAACAGTCAAATTTTACTATTCAATTAAACAAACTGTCACAAGCTAATCTTTTGGTTTGAATTTCGCGCAAAGCTATACGAGGTCTATCTACGCTAGCTGTCCCTAATTTAGCAATGTAAGACTAAAGGGAAGGCCACGAGTCATCACCACCCACCGCCAACACTTGGGCTACTCTTTTACCAACGAATATTGGGATTCACTGTCACATTATAATGTCCCCACCGCTCAAAGAGCGAACATGTTTTGTGTGACGGAGATCCGAACCCGCGATCCTCAGATTACGAGTCGAAAGCCTTAACCCACCTGGTCATGCCGTGCCAAGCATCAAACTACCGGTTAAACAAATTTGACAAGTAGAGATATGTGTTACACATTTTCGATGCTAATATCTTGTATATAATTATTGTAACACTTTTTGCTGCATCATGTAATCTTCCTAAGTATGTAACTTCATTTCAGAGCTAGCCAAAACAATTTGTTTGGACACGTTAAAACCAAAAGATCGTATTACTATTCTTGAGAAAATACCTGTTGATTTACCCCCTGAAGTTGTCATTTCTGTAATACCCGACCAGCTCTACTGGAAACGATGTTGCCTGGCGCGGTGGAAAATATGCGACTTGGAGAAATATGGAGCATGTTGGAAGAGAATGTTTGTCGAACGCCATCTACAGGAATTGATTGAAAACTTCTTGCCCGGCTCAAACACGTATACTGACTTGACGAAAGTTCTGTCATGGTGTCGCGTATATGTAAAGCGATTAATAATAACACAACTGTTGATGCCTATAGATACTACCAAGGCAACTTCTGGAAGTCAGGGGCGATCGACACAAGAGGTTGCTCGTAATCGCTTGAATTTGGAAGGTGTTTTAACTGCCTTATTCAATTTAGAAGAACTAAGCCTTACGTTTAGTGTAAGGAACTGTGGTATGAATTTTGAATGGGACATGTTTTCTTTAACGCACGAGGACTGTATTAATCTGTCTAACGTTTTTCCAAACCTAAATTCTCTTAGAATCCTTCAACTTAAAGACAACAGATTAACTGATAACCAAGTTAAATATCTGCTCGTTAAACTTGAGAACCATCCAACCCTTAAGGAACTGGACCTCTCCTATAATCATTTGGAAGATAAAGGAGCACATTCCATCGCACAGCTGCTAACTAGTAGCTGTCCTCTGCGTAGGTTAAATATTTTTAGGAATAACATTGGATCACGTGGAGCAGCAAATCTTGCTACAGTGCTTTTAAAAGACTGTCTGTTGGAAACCTTGAATCTTGGTTTAAATCGCCTGGAAGATGAAGGCGGGGCTACCATCTGTAGCACACTGGCGAAAAACACACATCTCACTAAACTCAATCTTACTGGGAACCAATTGGGTGAAAACACTATATCCGTTCTAAGCAAAGTTGTGGAACAGAATTTTACGCTCACACACTTGGACTTATCGTGCAATAACTTTGGAGAGGTCAGTGGTGTTTATTTTATGTAAGTGTCGTCTGTAATCAATACCACAACAATTGATTTATTCATTGTATCTGATAAGACGAACACAAGTTAAATATAACTGAGTTCTTAATTTGGTCTCCGAAATAAGATACGGAAAAACACTATTATCGATATATTCTTCATGTAGCCTCTCAAATAGGACTAAAAAAGATTAAATATAAATAGTTTATTTATTCTATTTCCAAAAAAGAATGAATGAGTGTTAAATGTAGTCACGTGTTTTGGCTCTGAAACAAAATATCAACTGATTGTTGTAGCCACAGTGCTGTAAAACTGATAGAATGTGTTTTATATTGAAGGTTACAGCTTTCTGACAGAATGTGTTTTATATTGAAGGTTACAGCTTTCTGATAGAATGTGTTTTATATTGAAGGTTACAGCTTTCTGGTAAAATGTGTTTTATATTGAAGGTTACAGCTTCCTAATAGAATGTGTTTTATATTGAAGGTTACAACTTCCTGATAGAATGTGTTTTATATTGAAGGTTACAGCTTTCTGATAGAATGTGTTTTATATTGAAGGTTACAGCTTTCTGGTAAAATGTGTTTTATATTGAAGGTTACAGCTTCCTAATAGAATGTGTTTTATATTGAAGGTTACAGCTTTCTGATAGAATGTGTTTTATATTGAAGGTTACAGCTTTCTGGTAAAATGTGTTTTATATTGAAGGTTACAGCTTCCTAATAGAATGTGTTTTATATTGAAGGTTACAACTTCCTGATAGAATGTGTTTTATATTGAAGGTTACAGCTTTCTGATAGAATGTGTTTTATATTGAAGGTTACAGCTTTCTGATAGAATGTGTTTTATATTGAAGGTTACAGCTTCCTAATAGAATGTGTTTTATATTGAAGGTTACAGCTTCCTGATAGAATGTGTTTTATATTGAAGGTTACAACTTCCTGATAGAATGTGTTTTATATTAAAGGTTACAGCTTTCTGATAGAATGTGTTTTATATTGAAGGTTACAGCTTTCTGGTAAAATGTGTTTTATATTGAAGGTTACAGCTTCCTAATAGAATGTGTTTTATATTGAAGGTTACAACTTCCTGATAGAATGTGTTTTATATTGAAGGTTACAGCTTTCTGATAGAATGTGTTTTATATTGAAGGTTACAGCTTTCTGGTAAAATGTGTTTTATATTGAAGGTTACAGCTTCCTAATAGAATGTGTTTTATATTGAAGGTTACAGCTTTCTGATAGAATGTGTTTTATATTGAAGGTTACAGCTTTCTGGTAAAATGTGTTTTATATTGAAGGTTACAGCTTCCTAATAGAATGTGTTTTATATTGAAGGTTACAACTTCCTGATAGAATGTGTTTTATATTGAAGGTTACAGCTTTCTGATAGAATGTGTTTTATATTGAAGGTTACAGCATTCTCATAGAATGTGTTTTATATTGAAGGTTACAGCTTCCTAATAGAATGTGTTTTATATTGAAGGTTACAGCTTCCTGATAGAATGTGTTTTATATTGAAGGTTACAACTTCCTGATAGAATGTGTTTTATATTAAAGGTTACAGCTTTCTGATAGAATGTGTTTTATATTGAAGGTTACAGCTTCCTGATAGAATGTGTTTTATATTGAAGGTTACAGCTTTCTGATAGAATGTGTTTTATATTGAAGGTTACAGCTTCCTAATAAAATGTGTTTTATATTGAAGGTTACAACTTCCTGATAGAATGTGTTTTATATTGAAGGTTACAGCTTTCTGGTAAAATGTGTTTTATATTGAAGGTTACAGCTTCCTGATAGAATGTGTTTTATATTGAAGGTTACAACTTCCTGATAGAATGTGTTTTATATTGAAGGTTACAGCTTTCTGATAGAATGTGTTTTATATTGAAGGTTACAGCTTTCTGATAGAATGTGTTTTATATTGAAGGTTACAGCTTTCTGATAGAATGTGTTTTATATTGAAGGTTACAGCTTCCTGATAGAATGTGTTTTATATTGAAGGTTACAGCTTTCTGATAGAATGTGTTTTATATTGAAGGTTACAGCTTCCTAATAGAATGTGTTTTATATTGAAGGTTACAGCTTCCTGATAGAATGTGTTTTATATTGAAGGTTACAACTTCCTGATAGAATGTGTTTTATATTGAAGGTTACAGCTTTCTGATAGAATGTGTTTTATATTGAAGGTTACAGCTTTCTGATAGAATGTGTTTTATATTGAAGGTTACAACTTCCTGATAGAATGTGTTTTATATTGAAGGTTACAGCTTTCTGATAGAATGTGTTTTATATTGAAGGTTACAGCTTTCTGATAGAATGTGTTTTATATTGAAGGTTACAGCTTCCTAATAGAATGTGTTTTATATTGAAGGTTACAGCTTTCTGATAGAATGTGTTTTATATTGAAGGTTACAGCTTCCTGATAGAATGTGTTTTATATTGAAGGTTACAGCTTTCTGATAGAATGTGTTTTATATTGAAGGTTACAGCTTCCTAATAGAATGTGTTTTATATTGAAGGTTACAACTTCCTGATAGAATGTGTTTTATATTGAAGGTTACAGCTTTCTGATAGAATGTGTTTTATATTGAAGGTTACAGCTTTCTGATAGAATGTGTTTTATATTGAAGGTTACAGCTTTCTGATAGAATGTGTTTTATATTGAAGGTTACAGCTTCCTAATAGAATGTGTTTTATATTGAAGGTTACAGCTTTCTGATAGAATGTGTTTTATATTGAAGGTTACAGCTTCCTGATAGAATGTGTTTTATATTGAAGGTTACAGCTTCCTGATAGAATGTGTTTTATATTGAAGGTTACAGCTTTCTGGTAAAATGTGTTTTATATTGAAGGTTACAGTTTCCTGATAGAATGTGTTTTATATTGAAGGTTACAGCTTTCTAGTAGAATGTGTTTTATATTGAAAATTACAGCTTTCTGATAGAATGTGTTTGATTTGTTTGTTTGTTTTGGAATTTCGCACAAAGCTACTCGAGGGCTATCTGTGCTAGCCGTCCCTAATTTAGCAGTGTAAGACTAGCGGGAAGGCAGCTAGTCATCACCACCCACCGCCAACTCTTGAGCTACTCTTTTACCAACGAATAGTGGGATTAACCGTCACATTATAACGCCCCCACGGCTGGGAGGGCGAGCATGTTTGGCGCGACGCGGATGCGAACCCGCGACCCTCAGATTACGAGTCGCACGCCTCAACGCCTTGGCAATGCCGGGTCACTAAAATGTCATCATCAGCCGGTATTCCCAGGTGGTAGTCGGTGTTTTCGTTTTTCTTATAGCAAAGCCACATCGGGCTATCTGCTCAGCCCACCGAGAAGAATCGAATCCCTGATTTAAGCGTTGTAAATCCGGAGACATACCGCTGTACTAGCGGGGGGCAGTGTGTTTCTTATTAAAGGTTATAACTTTCTGATAGAATATGCTATATTTTAAATGTGTTTACAATGTGTTTTATATTAAAAGTTATAGCTTTTTGGTAGAACGTCTTTGATATTAAAGGTAGTTGGATTTTTCACATCGAGTTTTTAATCGTGTTTTACTTATGCTTACGTGAAACGTTAATAAGGTTTTTTAAGTTACATATTTTATTTACTTTTGCTGAAGGAGATAATCATATTTCACTCTCAAGGTATGTTTTATAATTTAGGGATAGTTAAATTGCATATGATGTCACAAAAAAAAACCGCTTTACGTTTCAAAATCATGAAATGGTTTCAACTGGTTCAGAATGAAATTTACTTTTACTATTTATACTAATTGTTGGCCCCCCCAGTGGCTCAGCGGTATGTCTGCGGACTTACACGCTAAAATCCCGGTTTCGATACCCGTGGTGGGCAGAGCACAGATAGCCCATTGTGCAGCTCTGTGCTTAATTCTAAACAACAACAACTAAACAACTAATTGTTTCTTTGTGGTTGTGTCCGGCCTGGCCAGGTGGTCAGGGTCCTCTGCTCTTACCATCGTTTCTTCAAGCATGCTCGTTCTTTCAGCTGTAGGAGCGTTATAAGGTAACTGTCAATCCCATTGTATGTTGGTAAAAGAATGCCCCAAAAGTAGGTGTTTGATACTGATGTGTAGTTTCCTTTCACTGCTAAATTAGGGGCAGCTAGTGCAGATAGCCTTCGCGTAGCTTCGCGCAAAATTCGTAGACAAAGTGTTTATGGATTGTATCATGTAAATATAACATTTCTCCCTCACTATGTTTATATATAAATAAATAATGTATATTTTTATAACCAGGACGGCGGTGAAGAACTAAAAATTGGGGTTCAACAAAACAAAACTTTATTGACTTTGGACCTGCGGCTGTGTCAAGTCGGACTTGAAACGGAATGTGACATTTATCAAGTGTTACGTCGTAACTATTTGAACATCTCTTCCTAATCATTGCTGTCGCTGTATTTGAGTAACAGCTTTTAAAGGGTGGAGTGTAGCAGACGTGCAGGTCATTATGAAAAATCACTTTTCTTTAACAGTGCCCCCTACAAATTAGTTTTTATTTTAGTTTTATTTTTGTTGTTGTTACATAAGAAAACATATTCATGGGTGAATTCACTGGCAGAGATCTATTTAACTTGAAATTCATTGAAACGCCAAAATTTATCTTTAGGTTGATATAACGGGAAATCACTTCCGTTTATAAAGATATATATATATTTTTGATCGATAAGCGAAACTTTCAAAAGATGCAAATTTTTTAAATGATTAATGAAGCATCTTCTTATCTCCTCACTATATATGTTTTGGTTAGTAAGAGATATACCTTCTTATAAAGATGTATGTTTATCGATAAATGATAGACCTTGTACTTAAAGGTGTATCATTTATCGATAAAAGAGGGACCTTGTTCATATAAAGATGTATGTTTATCGATAATTGATAGACCTTTCTCAGATAAATATGAATGTTTATTGATAAATGATAGACCTTGTTCACATAAAGGTAAATGTTTATCGATAAATGATAGACGTTTTTCTTATAAAGATTTATATTTATCGATAAATGATAGACCTTGTTTACATAAATATATTTGTTTATCGATAAGTGATACGCCTTGTTCATATAAAGATGTATGTTTATCGATAAATGATAGACCTTGTTCACATAAAGGTATATGTTTATCGATAAATGATACTTTGTTCACGTACATATGTATGTTTATCGATAAATGATAGACCATGTTCTTATAAAGGCATTTGTTTATCGATAAATGATAGACCTTGTTTTTATAAATATGTATGTTTATCGATAAATGATAGACCATGTTCTTATAAAGGCATTTGTTTATCGATAAATGATAGACCTTGTTCTTATAAATATGTATGCTTATCGATAAATAAAAGGCTTTTGGTTTTCAACATTTATCTTTTTAAAAACGGTGTAAAATAGCTTCTTTTCTCATGATGCGTGTCATTGAACGAATAGTAAATGACTTGTATCACCTAAGTCACTGAATAGTTCTTCGCACTTCAGACTTGTAAGAATATGGTTATCTCTTATATAGATGTTTTTGTTTCGTTATGCATAGCAAGAAGTGAATGTCTGTTTCCTTGTGGTAAAGTTGAAACAGACGACTAGTAAATTATTTTCCAACATCAATTTGAAGTTTTACAGGGTTTCAGGTCCTGTTTTACAATTTGTTTGAAAGTTTTAATAAGCGCCGTGTGTTTCTGCTGTCCTTGATCGGAAAGACCCGTGGATGTTGAGAAAACATGCAAGTAAATTACTTAAATAGATTATTACAGTGACGTAGATAAGAGAGATTCGCCAAATTAGTCTGCTATCGTTCATATAGTTTCTTAATGGCTGGAGTGCTGCGTATATGTCCTAATAGTTTTAACTATTCTTTGACTTGTTTTAAAACGATAAATAAACTAATGTGAATAAAGGCTGAACTCACCATAACTGGAAACACGTGATCTACATTAAACATTATATGCTTTATCTGGCTACTTGACTCACTTTTCCAAATTTTAGGGTCGCGAGTTCGAATTCCCGTCACACTAAACATGCTCGCCCTTTCAGCCGTGGGGGCGTTATAACGTAACGATCAATCCTGCCATTAGTTGGTAAAAATAGCCCGAGAGTTGCGGTGGACAGTGTAGCTTTGCGCGAAATTCAAAATGTATTCCAAACCAAATGACTTACATTTTATTAGGTTTGTCTTTAGTTCTCTGTTGCCCCCCAGTGGCACAGTGGTATGTCTGCGGACTTACACACTAAAAACCGGGTTTCGATACCCGTGGTGGGCAGAGCACAGATAGCCCATTGAGTAGCTTGTGCTTAATTCTAAACAAACAAGTTCTCTGTTTCGACAAGCGGCTTTACTTACAACTCAGTTTAAAATATAACTAAACTTAAAGGGTTGCTATGACACAAATGAACAAACAAATATTAAAGGGTTGCTATGACACAAATGAACAAAACAAATATTAAAGGGTTGCTATGACACAAATGAACAAAACAAATATTAAAGGGTTGCTATGACACAAATGAACAAAACAAATATTAAAGGGTTGCTATGACACAAATGAATAAAACAAATATTAAAGAGTTGCTATGACACAAATGAACAAAACAAATATTAAAGGGTTGCTATGACACAAATGAAAAACAAATATTAAAGGGTTGCTATGACACAAATGAACAAAAAAAATATTAAAGGGTTGCTATGACACAAATGAATAAAACAAATATTAACGGCTAGACGATAGAGATCCAACACGCTTGGAATTTCCTTGTGTCTTAACTTGTCACTTACTCTTCGCACGTCATGAAACTCTGGTTATTTTCCACTCAAATATATATACACACAATAATCATACCACACATTTTTTCCATCAAATAGGATTACAGTTCTGTCGTTTACATGGTACATCAGTAATCAGGTCTCTCAGATTACTGTCAGGGATGGATATTCTACTAATTATTTTCGATCATTTTCTTTGTTTTGTGAATTTCTCGCAAAGCTACACGAGGGCAATCTGCGCTAGCCGTCCCTAATTTAGCAGTGCAAGGATAAAGGGAAGGCAGCTAGTCATCGTCACACACCACCAACTCTTGGGCCGCTCTTTTACCAACGAATAGTGTAACTGACCGTCACATTATAACGCCCTCACGGCTGAAAGGGCGAAGATGTTTGGTATGACGGGGGATTCGAACCAGCGACCCTCAGATCACGTTTCTTGGCTGCCAATTCTCTCAATACCGACTTGTATCGATTAAGGTATCTTTTAAAATATTTAAAGTACATTCGCAAACACTTATGATAAGACCATTCTCAGCTCCGTCAATTAATCCTTTAATATGTTTAGTTTTCCTTTAATAAATGTACTGAGCTGATGTTGTTTAACTGTGTAAATGTTGTGATGAATAAGTGGATTGATATGGCAGATAGAAACAGATACAAGTCACATAGAAACTGTCTATACTGTCTGCTTCTTTCACACTGGTAATATTCTTTCGTATGATATGGACAAGACTGAGTTGATACTGGAACATGAATATTAAGGGGACATCCACTGAGTTCCAAAGTACAGCAGAGAATGTTCAGCTGGCCTCGTAAGATGTCGAATTATTATTTTTAGCATTCTCGCCATGTTTTCACTTTCCCAGAGTATTTGTTGTAGTTAGCAGGTTACCCGATCATACTGACGGTGATCTGTGTCCAAAATATAATCAATCACAAATAGTGCCTCAAACAAAGACGAATCATCGAATCACGAAAGACAAGCCCGTATTTTCACTTCCTAAATATTTTAATACAAATTATTCAATCATATAAGGCTTACGTTTCGGTGAAGTGTCAACTTTTATCATCAGAATACAGTACCGTGTCCTGAGGCACGTTTGTTCTGGGGTTTGTGGTTTTAAATCAATCAGTAAATAACCAAAGAGTTGTTGTGTTACGTCTCGATTAGTTTATTCGAAATATTTGATATGCGTTGGAAACATTTATCTCGTTCCCCCACCCCAAGTGGCTAAGCCGTATGTGGACTTAAAAAACACTAAAAACTGGATTTCGATTATCTTGGTGACAGCACATGAATAACCCAATTCTGTAGCTTCAATGAAAACAATCTAACAGTCTTGAACACGATAATATATTGAGAATTTAAACTACTGTTATACAGTTCTACATCCTGATTCAGTGTGACACAAAACACCAAGTATTCAAATGGGACTCCCAAGAATTTGTTTCTTTCACCTTCACTCTCGAGATCATCAGATATTAGTTCACCAAACTGTTAGTAACGTCACAAAGGTCAAAGTAAACCTTCGCCAAACTGAACATTAGAACCAGTTTCCGTTAATTCAGTGTACAGGGACTGAAATTTACCATAAAACCATACTTTTCTTTTTTTTTTCAGAAATAGAACAGAGAACTTCATAGTGAGTGAGAAACTTTGGACTACAAACCGAGTTTTGCCGCTTCCCGATGGACCTGATATTAAACTTCTAAAAAGACATTGTAGACGACTGTCAATCAATCTCGATGTTTGTTTATTTTAACTTCGCGCAAAGCTGCTGGAGGACTATCTGCGCTAGCCATCCCTAATTTAGCAGTGTAAAACGAGAGAGAAAGCAGCTAGTCATCATAACCCACCGCCAACTCTTGGGATACTCTTTTACAAACGAACAGTGGGATTGACCGTCACATTATAACCCTCCCACTGCTAAAAGGGCAAACATGTTTGGTATGACGGGATTTTGAACCCAAGACTCTCACATTACGAGCCGAGCGCCTTAACTGCCTGACCATAAAAGGACGTAAAGAAAGATATATACAGTTATGACATCATGTTGATGTATTTCAGAACGTCTGGTATCGGTGTAAACACGTATAAATAAAGCAGAGAACGACGTTTGGACCTTCTTAGGTCATCTTCAGGTTAATAAAGAGAAAGTTTGTAACTGACCGTTGCCAGACACATGTCTTAAGGACGAGAGTGTAGAGGGCGATGCAGGTGGATGTCAGGTTATTAATTAGTACAGGTATAAAGGTGCTCCCTTATAATGGTTTCATTTCGGTTTTAGTTGATGTAGAATTAGGGCTTCTTTGATTTTGCGTTTATTTATATTTGTTTCCCTACTTAGTATCTTGGTGTCTACTATGATTATGTTGTGTTTATTTGATTTGCAGTGTTTAAAACCGTATGAAGGTTTGTTTTTTGTTTTTTGTTTTCCATTTTTTCTGCTTGTTTCTCTAATATAGAAGTGTCACGTATTTTTTTTGTTTCATGTTTTTCGTAGACTAAACGCAACAGAAAAACACAGATAACAGCTTGTATAATTTATTACACTAAACTATTAACAAATATAACAGATATAGCATAAATTACAATAACAGTGACAGATAGTTAGAACATTCGAAATTAATTACAAAACAAAATAATACCAGTTTCAAACTTCAAAATTAATCACAATACAAAATGGTACTGGCCTGTATCTAATATAATGATCTAAAATGAAAGTTTCAAATTCCAGTCTAGGGTGTGAATTTGGTCCCACGAAGAAATTCCGAAGTTTAAATGAAGAAGTTCAGAAACAGTTCACAGTACAATAAATTCGCCGACTCTTAGCACAAGCAGTAATTCAGATGAATCGTAGAGATTGACGAAATAAAATCACAGCTTCCGTAGATCTAACTTCAGTCACAAATCCAAGTTGAATAATCACAACAAACACTTAATCTTTCTCAAATAACTGACTCTCTTCTTTTGAAATAAAACTAATGTCTGACTCTCCTTTTTTCTCTCGCATCTTCGTCTGTTTATATTGTAGGCCTAGACTCCTCGAAACACCGCGAAAATTCTACAGATCTCCAGAGCAATACGCGCATGTCCGTTCTTGCATGAGACTAAACGTCTAGACACGAAGTCGCCAGCACTTCATTTACAAACATATGATTGGTCTACTTAATTCAAGAAAATTCTAAATGTTACCCTAAATGAATAACAACATATTTTATTAGTTTAAACTTCGAAACAATAATATAAATATGGAAACATAGATAATAGAAATGAAAATCCAAACACAACACGACATGTTGTCGTTTACAAAATATTTACACATTTACATAACAGAAGTCATGACAATTGCTGCATTGTAGTTTATAAATTATGTTGATGTTGAATTTCTCAGTGAAGTTGTTACGTAGTATAGACTTTAGTTTTGTACCAGGGTTTTGAATAAATTTGCTGTTTACTGGAATGTTGTGTTTTATTATAAGTTTTTTCCAAATGTTGGTTGATTTTTCGTTGATGTCGGGAACATATGGTATAATTCGTTTGTTTTTTAGGAATTTTGCACAAAGCTACTCGAGGGCTGTTGGTGCTAGCCGCCCTAATTTAGTAGTGCAAGACAAGAGGGAAGGCATCTAGTCATGACCACCCACCGCCAACTCTTGGGCTACTCTTTTACCAACGAATAGTGGAATTGACCATCATTTTATAACGCCTTCATGACTGAAAGGGTGAGCATGTTTGGTGCGACCTGAATTTGAACCCTCGAACCTCAGATTACGAGTCGAACGCCTTAACCTACCTGGCCATGCCGAGGCCTCTTAAAGCACTGAAACTATCAGGTTATAAAGTATAAAATAAGGTTTAGAATCTTTATGTTCAAAAGTAACTTAGACACAGTTTTCGAAAAACAGTTTTGTATATGTACTGTTTACAATATGATATAATACTTTCAAAACATTTACATATCGATATTTTTTATGATCATACAACAAATATACGCCACAAATATATTACACGAAACAACCAACTTCGATCTCAAGAAATTATAATATTGTTCTAAAGTTTCTTCACTTACAATAAAGTAGAATACTGCGTTTATAGGAAAAAAGATTGAAACTTTTACTTTGGTACATAATTACATTAAAATCGACAAAATGGTACAAATGTAACTAAGTGAAAGATATAGAGATACTGGTTTGTTGTTATTAGTGTACTCGGAATTAAATATAAAATAAAAAATACCAATTTTTTGAGGAACAGTAAATTGATCATAGTAACTTAAGACTAAGAGTAAGAATTATTAGTTTTAACTATTTCAATGTTAAATATTGCAAATCACATCTTATGTCCAACATAAATTTCTGTTAATAACCATTACATTTACCAATATGTAACTACATGTTTAACTCGAGCATATTTAACAGACTCGTGTGTTAATTATTTAGATATACAACACAAACACTCACCTCATCATTTATTACTTCAATTTAACTTTAAAACATTTTTGTTGTTTCTCATACAACACTGTCCACATTTTAAAATTGAACACAACCCTACAGTAATAACCCATAAGCTACAATTTGATAAACGCTTTTTTTATTATTAAAGGTTTATTTTGTTTTTTACAATCCATATTTATCATCCGTAATATCATTCCAAATATTACGTTTTACTATCATACAGAGCATAAAATAAGTTCATGTTTCCGAAGTTTTAATGTAGTTGCAAAATCGCGTTATTTTATTTTAATTACGACTATAACTATGCCTAACATGACTATTAGAAACACTGGTTGTACTAGTAGACCTAGGGCTAAGTACTTACAATAGGATTAAACTGCATCACTATTAGTATTAATGGTACAAAAAGTATTAACTGCTGGTTCAAACTCAAAGTTAACTTTTAGTTACTACTATTAGATTTTGTAGCCTTTTGTGTAGCCTGTTTTATCAGTACCACAACAAAATGTACTTTTCTTACCAACGTGAGATAAGAAGAACTGTCCACGTACGATTACACTTACAATGTTATATATTAAAGTATATTTATACCTGACATTTGATACAAATTAAGTCATTAAAAGTCACACATGTTTAAACTTCTTTCCAAATATCCCGCCTCTTTGAAAGTCTGATTAATCATAACTTGTTTGTTTCTCTCTCTCTCTTTTTTAACAATGAAGACCTGGTGCTATACATATTATTATGAAACGTGTTACGTTTTTTTTATGTTTTATGTTTTTCGTAGACTAAACGCAACAGAAAAACACAGATAACAGCTTGTATAATTTATTACACTAAACTATTATATATATATGTAACAGATATAACATAAATTATATAATAACAATGACAGATATTCAGTTCAACATTCAACATTAAAATTAATTACAAAACAAAATAGTACTGGTTTCAACATTCAACGTTAATTACAATACAAAATGGTATTAGTTTCAACCTTCAATGTTTATTACGATACAAAATGTTACTGGCCTGTATCTAATATAATGATCTAAAATAAAAGTCTCAAATTCCAGTCTAGGGTGTGAATTTGGTCCCACAAAGAAATTTCGAAGTTTAAATGAAGAAGTTCAGAAACAATTCACAGTTCAATAAATTCGACGAAGTTCTTTTCATGATGCCTCCGATGAACGTCACAAATTTGTCGCCTTCAATTTTTACGATCTCCTCTGGCTAGTCCCGTACGTGTCGACTCTCAGTACAACCATTAATTCGAATGAATCGTAGAGATTGACGAAATAAAATCACAGCTTCTGTAGATCTAACTTCAGTCACAAATCACAGCAAACACTTAAACTTTCTCAAACGAATGACTGACTCTCTTCTTTTGAATAAAACTAATGTCTGATTCTTCTTCCTTTTTATCGCCGTCTGTTTATATATATTATTAGGCCTCTTCTTTCGAATCATCGCGTAACTTCCAAACATTCCAGAGAAATCAGCGTATGTCCGCTCTTGCACGAGACTTCTCGTCTAGACACTAGGCCGCCAGCATTTCATTTAAATACATATGATTGGTCTACCTAGTTCTAAATGTTATTTTAAATGAATAACAACATATTTTATTAGTTTAAACCTTGAAACAATAATATAAATATGAAATATAAATAATAGAAATGAAAATTTAAACACAACACGACATGTTGTCGCTTACAAAACATTTACACGACATTTACATAAAACGAAATTTCTTAATAGTTAAAAATATTTGGTAATGGTGCTTAATATAGAGATAGTGAAACGTTAATAAATAGAATAATGTTGAAATGCCAGGATATACAAAATGTTTTACAAAATCAGTCGTTTTTAATGTAAAACAAAAAGAAAATTATTAGTAATATCCATAAAACTTCAATATGTATTTCTTCACTCAAAGTCAAGCGTTTTAGAGACAAAATTAAACTATAAAATTTGGCCCGGCATGGCTACGCGTGGAAAGGCGTGCGACTCGTTATCTAAGAGTCGCGGGTTCGCATGCCCGTCGCACCAAACATGCTCATCCTTTCAGCCGTGGGGATGTGATAATGTTACGGTTAATCCCACTATTCGTTGTTGTTGCAAGTATTATTTAATAATAATTTTTGAGATTGAGAATTATAATTTACTTTCGGAACAAGGTTTCTGAAAATATCATTTGAATTACAAAATAGTTTTCTTATTCCATAGTGATTTTGTTGTTTCTTTATTGCCAAAATTGTTATCATATTTTATCAACTGTGAGAAAAAACAATTCCATTTTGCGCTATGTGAAAATACTAAACACAGAACTCAGCAAACAAGTGTCTTATTTCAAAATATTATTTGTTAATGCTTTATGTGAAAAAAAAATGAATGAATGTCTTCTATGTAAATTTTGTTGAATTTGAGTTGCCATATCAAAATTTTGTAAAATACAAGTACAGGGAATTAGGCTTAAGGTTAAAGTTTTTTTGTCAAAAGTAAAAAAAAAACATATAAATAAATATAAATTTTGTTGAATTTGAGTTGCCATATCAAAATTTTGTAAAATACAAGTACAGGGAATTAGGCTTTAGGTTAAAGTTTTTTTGTCAAAAGTAAAAAAAAACAACAACAAAAAAAACAAAACATGTCTCTAACCATCACCCAAGTCATCAATATCTGAAGGTTTATATCTATTTTTAAACAATACAAAATTATATCTATGTATTTAGAACTACTATAATTGAAATTGTTTGGATCACTATTACCAGTTAGTTCATGTCAAATGGTGCTTCTGTTATTTTATTATATCAAAAGTTTGTACAAGTGTTAAATCTGAAAACATTTGTCAAGTTAAGATTTCATGT